>JAQQSV010008979.1:0-13635 GCA_028646515.1 Pseudochirops corinnae | reverse complement strand
CAGGGAGGGGAGAAAATCTGAAACCCAAGTGATTGTGGAACTGAATCTTGTAAATTAAAAGTAAATGAGTAAATAAAAAATAAATTAAAAAAAAAAAAGAAATGCTTGTTTTACTTCATAAATTAAAAATTAAATAAAAAGGAATTATGAAAGCTTCTTCTTCTCTCACCAAGTATCCAATTACGGATTCTTATTCTTACTTTCTTCCCAAACTGAATTATTCTTTGTGACTTTTCTTATAGATGTTTCAGAGTTATGCTCCTCAGTTTTTATCTTGGACGTTACTGGAATCAGAGCAATTCATATTTTTATTGTTGGTTATTTATCTTTTTCCAACCATTCTTCCTGGATTGGGACTGTGTGTTAGGGCCAGCCTTGGTGTATTTCTGGCACTACTGACATGGTCTGGTATGATCTTAGTCTGTCTTATCTATGGTCCTCTCAGTATTGATTTCTGTGGTTTCAGGGATCCCAGAGGAAGCTGGGTGAGCTACAAACTTTCACTAGGCCTTATGCTGTATGATCAAGAGAATATTATGTTTGCTTCCCTCTTCCACTTTCCGGGCTTCAGACACCACTCTGGGACTATGCATCACAGTTATAATCCTGGCCCCTGGGTGGAGTTGCAGTAGACAGCAGCTTACTTCATTCTAAATTGACCAGCTGGAAGGCTTAGCCTTGTTCTGAATCAGGTCCTAGGTATCAATAGATTCAGCTCAGGGGAAAGAGAAACAGTGCAGTCCTGCTGGCAACTACAGTTACAAAGGGCATTTAGGTAGCACCATATGAAGATGAATTGAAGGAACTACAGCTATTAAGGCTAGAGAAGATGAAATGTAAAGCAATCATACCTGTCTTCAACGATTTAAAGTGGGGCAGTTAGCTGGTGCAGTGAATAGAGCACTGGCCCTGGAGTTAGGAGGACCTGAGTTCAAATCTGACCTCAGACCTTAACACTTACTAGCCATGTGACCTTGGGCAAGTCATTTAACCCCAATTGCCCTGCCTTTCTCCCTCCAAAAAGACCAAAAACACCCTCCACATTTTAAAGCAATGTTGTATGGAAGAGGAATTGGATTTGTTCTACTTGGTCTCAGAAGACAGAACTAGGAGTAGCAGGTGGAAGTTGCAGAAAGGGATATTTAGGACTATGTAGAAAGGGTTCAATGTAAGGAAAAATTCCTTAATAATTAGAGCAATTCAAAAATTGAGTAAGCTTCTTTGGGAAGCAATGGTTCTGACTCACTAAAAGTCTTCAATCATCACTTGAATGACTAAGTATAAATATTTTGTAAAGGGGATTTTTGTTGAGATCAGGTTTGTAATAGATGACCATTGAAGTCTGTTCCCATTTTGAGATTTTTTGAATTTGTGCATGGCTTTTAGTGACTTGAGTCCTTTCTCTGAGGCATAACTGAGATTTTGGAGTGCATTATTCTATAACCACAGTTTATCTCACTTTCCCCACGGTAAAATTTACCATCCATTTTTAGGTCACTCAAAACATTTCTGCAGTTTATTTATATTAACTGGACATTTCACTACCCAGGAGAATTGTTCTCACAACCCTTGATTTTACTGTGAACTCTCTCTTTGGTCTCATTTGCTGTGTGAATTTAGGAGCAAAGGAAATATATGTCTGCCCCCTACTTCCTTACCTCTGTGGCCTTGAATTTTACCATTAGACATTCATAGCCATTGTCAAATGGATAAGGAGTCCATTACAGTACAAGATAATTCCTTTTCCAAAGCAAGCTATATGATAATTGGAGCTCTTGGAAGTCCTGCCCTAACCCATTGTCTTCAGAAGGAACTAGCCAAATGGTCCAGTTTGTCTTTAAAATTTCCTGTCCATTCAACATTTTATGACACCCACCTCTTTCGCCTTATATTTATTTATTTTTAGTTCTAAGCACTTCCCTTTATCTCTTTGATTCACTTTCTGAGTGTGCAGTTCTGGGAAGAAACCAGAGAGTTGTAAAAGAAGGTTTCACCAGAAAAGATGATGTTATACTCCAAATCCAGCATTCTCTCCACTGCATAACATACTCTTTCCTGAAAGTAGATTTCAATAATAGGGAAAAGACAGCGTGAGAAATGAGGGCTTTTGAGGCAGAAGGATGAATGTTTGGCTACCGCTGAAAGAAAGGAGAATGGGAATGGACAAAGAAAGAGTAATTCACTTTTACAGTAAGGAAGACAAATTAAACATATTTTATAATTTGTTTAATGCCATACATTAGACTGATGACTCCTTCAAACAGTATTCAGTGTTGCCTAGATTCCTTTCTTGAATTATGTTGGACAGCCTGCCATTCATTATTCTATACTTATGGTTTGAATTACTTTTCCATAAGAGTTTTCTCTTGTAGTTACCTACATTGAGACTCAGCTGCCATTTGGATTTCTGTCATATTTCTTGCTATTTCAATGTGGCCAGATAGCTAACCAGGATAAAATAATCTTCCCTATCCCACAGTAACACTTTTTATTAAAATTATCTTAGGTAGGTAATAATATAAAAAGTTTTTTGGAAGAACAATAGAATTTAGATGCACCCTCACCCAAGGTTACAGTAATTTGACCTGACTACCCATGGCTACTAGCTCAGAACCCTATCCTCATGCTCTCTCACAAACCCCATCCCCACACAGTACTACTGAGAGCCAAGGAGATGAAGGGTCATAACTTAACTGTTTACATTACTAGTCAGTGAAAGAATTAGATATTATGACTGACTGTGTCTATACAGCAGGTAAGGATTTTATCCAAAATGATCCCCATTAAGAGTTCTACTCATAGGGACATTAAAATGTGTGTAGGTAGCTTGAGGGCATGAAACTTCTTGATGGAAGTGGGATGTGTACAAGTAGACACCTAAATGTACCAGTGTCATGCATGAAATCACACAGCCCTAAAGCTTAGGTTGAAATCATAGCTCTGCTTTCACACATAATTGAAGGAAATGAAATATTATTTTAAAAAGGAATCATAACTCATCTTTCTTTATTATAATCTTGACCACACTCTATGTCTTTAGTCCTATTTTTAGATAGAGGATAGAGATGGAGAATTGAACAAGATACCTATAAAAAGAAGAAACCCATATAAAGGCTGCATGAAACCAGCGCAATGTATTCTAATTGTAGATTTCTGAGAATCATCTAGTTTCAGCTAAAAGTAGCAATGGAGATTTGTGTTTTTAAAAATGCAAGGTATACTTTGATCCAGCAATAACTCTACTAGGTCTGTATCCCAAAGAATAAAATATTTATAGCAGCTCTTTTTGTGGTGACAAAGAATTAAAAATTGAGGAATGGATGAACAAGTTGTAGTATGCGATTGTAATGAAATGCTATTGTGCTATAAGAAATGACGAGCAGACAGATAGAAGATAGAGATAGAGAATTGAACAAGATACCTAGAAAAAGAAGAAACCCACATAAAGGCTGCCTGGAACTATCACAATGTGTTCTAATAATAAATTTCTGAGAATCATCAAATTTCAACAAAAAGTAACAATGGACATTTGTGTTTTTAAAAATTCAAGGAATATTTTGATCCATCAATACCTCTGCTAGGTCTGTATATCCAAGAGAAAAATATTTATAGCAGCTTTTTTGTTATGACAAAGAATTTAAAAATTGAGGAATGGCTGAGTAAGTTGTAGTATGTTATTGTAATGGAATACTGTTGTGCTATAAGAAAGGACGAGCAGACTGATTAAAAAAAAAAAAACCTGGACGATTTACATGAACTGGTGCAAAGTGAAGTAAAGCAGAATCAAAAGACCATTACACACAGTAAGGGCAATATTTGGTGATGATCAACTATGAATGACTAGCTATTTTCAGCAATACAATGATTTAAGGTAATTCCAAAGGACTCATGATGAAAAATACCATACACATCCAGAGAAAGAACTAATGGAATCTGAATGCAAATTAAAGCATACAATTTTGTTTCACTGTGTGTACGTGTGTGTGTGTGTGTGTGTTCCTTTTGATCTGTGTCTTTTTTCACAAAATGACTAATATGTAAATTTTTGCATGATTGTGAATGTATACTCTATATCAAATTGCTTACCATCTGAGAAAAGGGAGAGAGGGAGGGATGAAGAGAGAGAATTGAAACTAATTTTTAAAAAATGAATGTTAAAATTATCTTTACATGTAATTGGGAAAAATAAAATGGTATTTAAAAATTAAGATGCAAGGAATAAAACTCAAAATGTTAAGGAGAGGAACAAAATATGGCAAGGAACTTAACAAAGGCCATATAGGCCAGTGTCAGGGAAGCAAGGAACAAAACAAGATCCTCTTCATAAAGACAGGCTTCCACAGTGAATTTAGTACTGAATTTGGACTGAGGACAGCCTGAGTTTAAGTGCTGCCTTAGACATTTAGTAACCACTTGACCTTGGATAAATCATTTACCCTGTTTTCACACTTGTAAAATGGTAATAGCTAAGAGCACTTATTGAACAAAGTTGTTCTGGGGATCAAATGAGATGATATTTGAAAGATGATGAAACAAAGGTTTTGCCAATCTAAAAGTGCTAGATAAATGTCTGTTATAATTGTTGATCATCATCATCATTATTATTATTTAGCTAAAAGACACTTTATAATACAATTCAGTTTTTCTCCTCAATGTTTTCAGATATAAAAAAAAAACTAAAAGGGAAAGTTAGAACATATTTCTGTTAGGCTAATTGAGATAAGGTCATGCATAATTGATTAAGTATGTGAAATGACCAACTATAGCTGTTTCTTTGAAAAAATAAACTATATGTGAATTTTGGATCATGATGTCATACATTGCCAGACACAGCCACTCAATCAGCATGATAGCTTTTCTTGGACAATATCCTAATCCTGTAGATAAACTTAAGTTATTGCCTGTCCCAACATCTTTCTAAAAATCCCTTGTCTAGACAACTTGTTTTCTAATTGGTTGATAGGAAATTGATAAACAGATGTTGTTGAAGCCTTTGACAATGTGAAGTTAGCTGGGGGCTATTCAAACCCCAAATATTTTTAGATCAAGTACAAAATGACTGAAGATTCTTTGCCTTTTGACAAATCACTCTGTGTAGGATTCAGTTCCCCAAGAAGAGTAACTTCTTCATTTAAACCCAGGATTTGGAATTTTTGCTATAATAACATTTCCTCCAGTTTGTAGCATTTTCCCCATTAAAGTCATGTTAGGGTTTTTTTTTCCTATTTTGAGCTTTTTTTAGTTTCTGTAATTTATCCCAAGCCAGAATTCATAAGCTTCTGTCATTGCTGGGTTCACAATATCTGTCACCTGGGTGGCTTTTGCCATCCAAATATGAGTCACTCTTGAGCAAAAAGATAAGAGACCTCTAAGCCATAAACTTTTCCTGGTCTTACCTTTTTATCTGCAGTTTCCAGTGGCAGCTCCTATTTATGGGTCTCTGGTCGCCTTTAACCTCTCTTGGCACTGAATGGCAACGTACTGATATTCTTTCAGTACCATTTCTAGAGAGAATGACATCATTTCTTAAAGACTCAAGGTCCCTGCTCATTCCTTTAGTGGCAGCTATGGTACCTTTTTTAAAGGAACTTGGCCCCTACAGCTAAATTAATGAATTAAGCCTATATAACGTCATCATTTTTGTACGCTATGTATGCCAAGGGAGAATGGGATATGTGTGAGAGAACATAATGATGGTTGTCTCCATCTAAAACCCCCTGATCCCATCTCTCACTCTCTTCCCCTTTTGCCAAACCTCTAACAATGAGGAGGTCCTTTGACATGCAAAGTCCTATTCACCAACATGTATCCTGGATCCCATTCCCTCAAAAAAATCTCTGTAGATTGTCCTCCTAATCATCTTTTCCTCCTGTCTAATCATCAACTTCTCTAACTACTAGTCCCTTCCCACCTGTCTTCAAATATGCCTGTCCTCTCTACCTTTTAAAAAAAAAAACGCCTTCACTGCACCTTACCATACTCTTGAGTTATTGTCCTTCCACTTATTTTCTCCCCCTTTTCTACCAGATTCCTAGAAAAAGTTATCTTCACTTACTGTCTTTCCTTCCTCTCCTCTCATTCGCTCCTCAGCTCCTCAACCTTTTGCATTTTGGCCTCCAACCCCAACACTAACTGAAATTTCTCTCTCCAAACTTATTTAATACCACTTAATTGCCAAATCTGATGGTCTTTTCTAAGCCATCATCTTTCTTAATCTCTCTGCTACATTTTATACTGTTGGCCACTCTCTCCTCTTCTCTCTAAGTTTTCATAACACTAGTTTATTCCTACCTGTCTGACCACTCTCCATTGCGGGATCACCATCTATAAAAAATCTGTAAAACGCCATTTAGCTGTGGATGTTTCTCAGTGGTATGTGTGTGTTTGTAATATACACACATACATGTGTATATATGTATATGGATGCATGTGTGTATATATGCACACATATATTTCCCCACTGGACACTTCAAACAGGATGTCCTAAAGATATCCCCAACACAACATATCTAAACTTCTGTTGGTTTTCTTGCACCACCACCAACATCACCACCACCACCCTGCCAACACATCGCTCTCCCATATTTCCCTATTTCTGTCAATGGTACTCCTCTCCATTTTCTTAAGTCTATAACCTCAATTATTCTCAGCTTCCACTCTCTCTGACCCCATATATCCAATCATCAGCCAAAACTTGCCATCTCTCCCTCCATAGGAACTCTCATACCTGACTCTTTTTTCACTTACATAGCTAATACCTTAGTTCTGTTCCTCATCACCTCTCATCTAGATTATTGTAATTACCTTGTAATTGGTGTCCCTGCTTCAAATGTCTAACATTCTAGTCCATTATACATCCTGTTACCAAAGTCCCTTATATACTTATCTTACCATGTGACTATTCTATTGAACTCACTCCAGTAGCTTTCTATTGCACATACTATAAATATAAATTCCTCTATTTACTTCTTAAAACTCTTCCCTACCTGGCTTCCATTTTTCTGTCCAGTCTTACTGGGCATTGTTCCACTTCCTACTTTCAGCAATCCAGCCAAATTGAAATTCTTTCCATTCTTCATAAGTGTTTCCTTTCCATCTCCTGTACCTGTGCCTTTTTACTGCTAGTCTCCCCATGCTTGTAATGTACTTCCTCCTCATCTACGCCTCATATAATCATTTTCTTCCTTCAGGACACAGCTCAAGTACAATCTCTAAACTGTTAGTACCTTCCCTCAATAAGTGCCATATATTAACTGTCTCACATTTGTGTGTATTTCATCATCTTTGCATTTATGCAGCAAAAGATATACTCGTATTTGAGTATATCATATTTGAGCTCTTTGAGAGTAGGGATGTTTCAATCATTGTATTTATACCCTAAGCACCTATGCTTGGAACATAGTAGGCTCTGAATAGATGAATGTTGATTGATCAATTTATCTTAATCAATGGTTATTGAATGATTTATCTATTGTAATTGAATGAAAATCATGCACTTAGAGACCTCTGCAGTTCTATAATCCAACCCCCTAATTACACAGGTGGAGGAAATTGAATCCCAGAGGGGTTAAAAAACTTTCTCAAAGTCATACAAGTATTAAATATTAAAGCAGAACTGGGATTTAAATTCTTGAGTTTTTCCTTGCCTTTTGAGTTTCCACAGTTAGATGCTGCTTTAATTTCTAGGGTATTTTCTAACACAATAAATATTCACAGCTAAGGACTACAATCCTTTAAGCAGCATATAAGCAGCTAGTATCAATATCATTATCATCATAATCATTTCTACCTATTTATTAATGAAGAGCAGAACAATTTTTCTGAAGAACAGAATGGAATGGAATCTATTAAAGTTGAACAATCAATAATAGGTAATATTCACTTTTAGGTACTGCATGAGAGTAAATGGATTCTGTAGTACGTGTGTCTTTACCTTACACTCTGCTTTTGTAGTTGTTGTTGTTTAGTCAATTTCAGTTATGTCCAACTCTGCGATTTTTATCCCCATTGTACAGATGAGGAAACTGAAGCTTGGAAAGTTTGCTCAAGGATGAACACGTTGTTGTTCAGTTGTTTCAGTCATGTCTAGCTTTTAATTATCCCATTTGGGGTTTTCTTGCAAAAATACCGGAGTGGTTTACCATTTTCTTCTCAAGATCATTTTACAGGTGAGGAACTAAAGCAAACAGGGTTATATGAGTTGCCTAGGGACACATAGCTAATAAGTGTCTGAGATCTTGAACTCATGATCTCAAGTCTTCCCGACTCCAGGCTGTGAACTCCAACCACTGTGCCACTGGATTGTCCACACTGTGCTTTGTGGACTATTTAACAGTATCATACCTTTCAGCTGTCAGATACATTTTAGATCAGCTGACTGATCTAACTTTAAGTATACATTTTGTTTACAACTTTTTATCATAAATCGTGATGCTCTTTTTGTGTGTATGGAGGACACTGTGTTTCCTCTAGATCAAGGGTCCATAACCTTTCTTTTGTGTCATGGATCCCTTTGACAATTGGAGGACCCCTTGTGAAAATAATATTTTTAAATTTTGGAGGCAGAGTTAAGTGATTTACCCAAGGTCACACAGCCAATAAGTGTCTTGAGGAGGTCAGATTTTAACTCAGGTCCTCTATCTACCACTTAGCTGCCCCTCACAGTGATTATAATTACACAAAATTAGTGTCAAATTGTGTTGTTGTCCTTTCCATTTCACAGATGTAAGTACTGCATATATCATTTCTGTTCTACTTCTTTTACTTTGCATTAATTCATATAAGACTTCTCATGCCTTTCTGTATTCATATCCATTATTTCCTTCAGTGCAGTAATATCTCATTATATGCATGTATCAATTTATTCAGTCAATCCCAATTAATAGGAATCTATTTTTCCTAGTTCTTTGCTATAACAAAAAGTGCTACTAAAATTTAAGATTACTTGGGGCCTTTCTTTCTATCTCTGTCCTCCCTGAGTTAAATTCATAGAAGTGGGATCTGAGGGCCAAAGGGTAGGGCCACTTTAAACACTTTTTTAGTTTAATTCTGAATCATTTTCCAGAATGACTAGACCAGTTCACAGCTCCATCAGTGGTGTATTAATGTGTCTATCTTTCCAAACCTGTCCAACATTCCAATCTTCTGTATTCTTTGCCAACTTTCTGGATATATTGTCTTTGCTTTAAATATCATTTTATATAAAGACAAACAATACTGAGTTTTCTCTGTGTGTATTTTTTGTCTCTATGAAAACCCTCTGAGCAGGTTATGAAGCCTAAATCAATATCCAGAGAATTCTGGGTGAGACTTTAGTCCAGTTCTTTCTTAGATTTGCCTTCCACCTGCTTCCACACTGGATTCTAGGTATGCCCGGGCCCTCTACCATGATCAGCTACTTTTTTAAAGCTACAATTTGGGAATTTTTAGGAAGAAATGCTATAGGATTCATTGTATGTGTAGCAGATCATAAAGTCCTTCACCAATGCCTCCTGACAGCCTGAAGGGCTCCATTTGGCTCCTGGCACATATCTGTCAGCTTTTTTAATAAACATAGTGGGAGGTATAATACCATGAAGTAATACAAAGTAATTTGAGATAGTGCTAAGAATTGAAGTTGGGCGAGTAAGATACTAGAAGTCCAGAAAACTTCAGTTCTAGGATGAGATGGCACCTGAGAGCAATGTTTTCAAAGAATCTGTAGATTGCATGAGGTCGAGGTGAGGAAGAGTATATTCTAGACACTGAGAACACCTGTTAGTCTTTCAGTTGAATAGTCCACAAACATGTATTAAGTATAAATTATGTGCCAGGCACAGAGACAGGAAATGGGATATCACAAATGGGAAAAATATTCTATTAAAGTACTTCTCCAATGACTCATAGAAGAAGGCTCTACGAGATCTATAAAAAATGAAATTTGCTTGGTTCAAAATTCACAAAATAGATGAACATTTGCAACCTCTCTGACCCTGTATTTTCTGATATTTTGAGCCTGTTAATCAAAACCCAAACAAACCCACAAATATATACCATACATAGATATATTCTTGCTTCCAGAGAAGCATGTAGTTCAGTCTAATTAAACAGACAAATAAAAAGAGAAAGCCCACGTTCATTTTGGGACTTTTTTTTTCTCCTCCTTCTCAAATCAAATGACCTGTCCTTTTCTATGTAATAAGCACTTAATTCCATTGCATAGGGTAGTCCAGTGAGATTCAGTGTGTGCCAAGAAATAGCTGCTCCTTCCCCCCTTCCCGCTCCCCCACTTTCCTCATTTCCTTAGGTAAATATCAAGGACTTATAGACAGGGGAGGAAAAAAAAAAAAAAGATGAGGAGGAGGAAGGCCAAAAGACACAAGAAAGTAAGTCACACCAGTCTAAACAAGGATTCCTTTTCTGGCAGAAATGAGAAATAAAGATGACTTATAATGGAGAAAGGCATCTGTCTTTGATTAGAATTTCATGTAGGCCACGGACTGTAGGAATTTGTTGTCTGCCAAAGTGGACCATCATTCTGCAAGCTGATGAAATAAACTAATCTTTTTTTCTTCCTTTCAGGGAGAGCACTCTGCCTTCCAGTCACTGAGAGGCATTCTAGCATAAACCTGGTGCCAGGAAAAATAAAACTGTAGCCTCCAATGGAATATGGAAAAAGGAGATTTCACTCTCAAAACAAAGGCAAGTAGTCAAGTCTGTGAACTACATGTAAGTGCAGAGTTGTTAGAGACACAAAAGTCCACGATCTTCCCTTTAAACTAGGGATGCTTGTAGCCTTTTAGGGTTATATATGAGATTTTGTCACTACTGCTCAAACTCAGGGAGGAACTGTGGCAAATTGGACAAAAGACTAGCCTCAAAATACTGGAATCTTGGGTTTAAGTCTTACCTCTGATACATGTTAACTCTGTGAGTATAGTAAAGTCACTTAATGCCCTCAGATAACTATCTAAATTAGGTAACTCAACTATAATCTATTCACATTTCTGGAAAGCAGTTTCCATACCACTCTAAGATACCATATCACACCCATCCAATTTAATATAACAAAACAAGAAAATGATAAATGTTGGAGAAGATGTGGGAAAATTTGGACACTAATGCATTATTGGTGGACTTGTGAAATGATCCAAACATTCTGGAGAACAATTTGGAACTATGCCCAAAGGGCTATGAAACTGTGAATATCAGCTGTACCACTACTAGGTCTGGATCCCAGAGATCATAAAAAAGGGAAAAGGGTCTACATGTACAAAAATATTTATAGCACTTCTTTTTGTGGTGACAACTGGAAATTGAGGGAAAGCCCTTCATTTGGAGAATGACTGAACAAGTTGTGATATATGAATGTAATGGAATACTATTATTCTATAAGAAATGATGAGCAGGTAGACCAGAAAAACCTGGAAAGACTTACATCACCCAATAATGAGTGAAGTCAGCAGAACTAGGAGAACATTGTACAGAGCAACAACACTGAATGATGATCAACTTTGACAAACTTAGCTTTTCTCAGCAATTCAATGATCTAAGACAATTCCAAAAACACCTGATGGAAAAAACTATCCACATGCCGAGAAAGAACTACAGAGTCTGAATGCAGATTGAAGTGCACTATTTTTTGTTTTTTGCTTTTTGTTGCTGTTCTTATTTTTTCTTTATCATGGTTTTCTGCTTTTGTTCTGATTCTTCTTTCACAACATGACTACTGTGGAAATATGTTTAATATGATTTTACATGTATAGTCCATATAAAATTACATGCAATTTTGGGATGGGGGACAGGGAGGAAGGGGGGGAATTTGGAACTTAAAGTCTTATAAACGTGAATGTTGAAAACTTAAAATAAATAATTTTTAAAAAATAAAATAAAATAAAGGAAGGCTAAAAGAATATGATATAAAAACAAAATGGGGAGAAGATTCTGGAAAATGGTGGAGTAGGTCAGAAAATGCCAAACTCTCAAGATTTTTCCCCCAAAAAAGAGATAAAATAGCATCTTAGCATGAACAAAGTTTAGATAAAAATAAATAAGAATAGGAGCACAATAGGAGTCTTCCTGGGACAATTTAAGATCAGAAGAAAAATCCCAGGTGGAGGTTTGGCGCCTGTGAATAGTAAACACCTCCAGGCTAAGGTCTACTTTAACAACAAGCAGCAAGCCACTTAAACAATAATCAGCATGCCCTGGGGTTAGTCGCTTTGAGAGGTTGTCTTGGCCCTAGCCACAGGAACTTTTATCCATGATAGTGAGGGAAGTTGGGCCTCTGAGCCAGGGAAGATTGAAGGAACCTCTGCTGACAGGGAATACCAGACCCAGCTGTGACGAACAGCAGGGAGAAGAAGCTAGCACATGTCTGATGAGTTCAAAAGCAATGGTGCAGAAAACCCCTGACTGTGGGCACTTACAAAAGGCTGGAGGTTTGGCTTTCTTTCCAGGCTAGAGGGGAGAACTGAAGACCTGGGGCAAGAGGCACCATTCCCACATCCTAGGGCTAGAGGTGAATGCACAAAATGCACAGACAAAATGCACAAAAAATGCACAGGCAAAGGAAAAAGAATCTAACCATAGAAAGCTATTATGGGAATAGAAATGAGCAGGGTTTATCTTCAGAGGAGAGTATCGAAGTAAAGAAACTCCCAAAGAGTAACAGCAAATGGTCACCTGCCAAAAAGAATTCAGAGAAGATCTTAAAATCAAATGACAGAGATGATGGAGGAAAAACTAAAGTAAATACATACATAAATAAATAAATAAGAATAATCCAAGAAAAACAAGAAGGGTATGTAAGGAAAGTCAACTAGTTACACAAAGAGATCCAGAATCTTTTTTTTTTAATTAACTTTTGTCTAATTTTAGTTTACATCATTGATTTCCACAAGATTTTGAGTTACAAATTTTCTCCCCATCTTTCCCCTACCTACCTCCCCAAAACAGTGATTCCACTGTATATTCCCTCCCCCAATTTGTTCTCTCCTATATCCTCCCCCATCACCCCTCTGGCTTTCTGGTAAAGCAAGATGGATCTCCCTATCCCAGTGCTTGTGTATCTTATTTCCCAGTTGTATGTAAATAATAATAATTATATGTGTATGTATATATAGATATATATATATGTGTGTGTGTGTGTGTGTATGTGTGTGTGTATGTGTGTATGTATGTGTATATATATATATATATATATATATATATATATATATATTTTTTTTTTTTTAACATATGATTTTAGAACTTTAAATTCTAGATTTTTTCCCTTCCTCCCTTGTCACTCACCCCCACTGGAAAGATAAGCAATTCAATACAGGTTGTACATGTGTAGTTACACAGAACATCTCCACAATGGACATATTGTGTAATACTGATAATATTTCCCTCCTTTCTATACAACCCTCCCCTTGTTCTATTCTCTACTTTGTCCCTGTCCCTTTACAAAAGTGTGTGCTTCTAACAACCCTCCCCCCTAACCCACCCTCCCCTCCATCATCCCCCCTCTCATCCCCAACCCCACCACTCTCCTGTAGGGCAAGATACCCATTTTAGAGTGTATGTCATTCCCTCCCTAAGCCAAATTCAATGAGAGTAAGGTTGACCCATTCCCTTTTTGCCTTCCTGTTGCTCCCTTCCATTGTAACAGTT
>JAQQSV010008978.1:0-12500 GCA_028646515.1 Pseudochirops corinnae | reverse complement strand
CACATACACACACACACTCACACTCACACACACACACACTCACACACACATACACACACACACATTTCCTCTACCATCTGCATAGGCAGAGAAGGAAGCTATGCTAGCCCTGAGTTTCTCCTCATCTCCAGCAGAAGATGAGAGAGTCCCCATCTCAGATTCCATTGGGTTCAGTGACTTCTACAACAGCTAACATTCCCATTGTACCCACTATGTCTCAGGCACTAGCATAAGCACTTTACAAACATTTGTCCCTCACAACAACTCTCAGAGGTAGGTGCTACTATTTGTACAGTTGAGGAAACTGAGGTTAAGTGTCTTGTCCAAGGTCACCTAGCTAGTACATCTCTGAGGCTGAATATGAACTCAGGTCTCCCTCATTCCCAGGCCAGCAGCATCTCCACTGTGCCCCCTAAATGGCTTTATCGCAAACCAGGCAAATATATCCATTCTAAATGGTCTCCTCTAATACATTCAGCCTCTAGGACTAGCTCTGATGGGGGAGGGGGTGAAGGCAAGCGCCCGGGACTGGGAGGACTTGGAAGGGGCAGGAGGGTTGGTTTTATTTTTTTAATTTATAGGATTTAGGAATAAAAGTTGCATAGAGCAGGAAATCTTTGTCCCGTGAGCCATGGTTGGGAGACCCTGTTTCTCCATCTCTCCCTCTCATCCCATGCCTCTCTGCATTTGTTCAGTGGCTTTTCAGTTGTGTCCCACTCTTCATGACCCCATTTGGGGTTTTCTTGTCAAAGACACTGGAGTAATGTTCCAAAGCCTCCTTCAGTTTATTTTATAGATAAGGAAACTGAGACAGAGTTAAATGACTTGTCCAGGGTCTCACAGCTAGTAAGTGTCTGTAGCCAGATTCAAACTATGGAAGATGAGTCTTAGTGACTCCAAGTCCAAATTCTACCCACTGGACCACCCAGCTCCCAAGGGGTGTTGTGCGATTATATTCATAAAGTACTTAGCATCAGGCTTCTATCAGTGCTAATTCTCTTCCTCCCCCCTCCTCCCCACCTCTGTGCAGTGGGAGGGGTGTTCTATGAACCAGAGGCTCCAGCCTGCTCAGTGACTTATCCAAGGTCCCATAGCAGGGAGTGCCAGTGGATCAGACCAAGAGTCCTGTCGGCCACTGCTGCTGCCTCAGTGCCCATAGTTCAGCTGGCATTGCCCACATCCTGCTCCCTCCAGTGCTTGGGACCAAGTTTCTTCTGCCATATCAGAGGTTCCTAGTTTATTTCTTTGTAGCTGACTCTCTGTCACAGGCTCTGGACAGCAGCCCAAGTTCCCCTGGGGGGCTCTGCCCCAGCTCTCTTGGCTTTGACTTTTGGGGGAAGCATCACCCCTTCCCCATACAAGTTGCTCCCTGCCTTGGCCCTGATCCTAGGGGGCTTCTCCTAGACACACTGAGGGCCTCAGTTCATCCCCTGGGAGTCCCTGGGCTGCCTCCCACAGGGGCTTACCAGTGCAGCCATCAAAGCCATTCCTGTGGCTTTCAGCAAAGCCTGGTTTGCATGTGCACATATACCTTCCAGGCTGATTTTTACAGACCCCCACCAGTTGCACAGGCTGAGCTACTGAGCTGACATTCATCCATGTGTGTAAGAGGAAGGAAAGGGGATGCGGAACAACCCAAGTCTGGATACAACAGAGACCTGGGTAGGGCATCCAGACACTCTCGAATCTCTTGCCACTACCCAGCTCCTGGAGAGGGTGGAAGTGGACAGAAACATCCCAAGTCCCTGGGGCTTCCAGGGCTTTCTGTTAAGAATCTCTTTCCAGGGGGGTGGAGCCAAGATGGCAGAGTAGCAACAGGACTTCCCAGTGGCTCTGACTTCCACCTCCTCCCATACATGCAAAAAATGACTCTAAATAAATTTTAGAGCTACAGAACCCACAAAGTGACAGAGAAAATCAAATCTGCCACTGATGGCAGCCCAGTAGGCAGGCAGGAAGAGGCCATCACACCAAGCTGGGAGCTGAGCCCAGCCCTGCATGAACCATTAAGTTTTGGCTCTAGGGCAGCCCCAACCAGCAGCAGCTGGAGCAAACTTTAGGAGAGTAAAGCATCAGCAGCTGTGGTGGTTTCCAGACTTCTCACCCCATAAATGCCAAAGACAAAGTAAAAGGTCAGTGTGGAACTCTGTTGGAACAGAGGTAGATGGAATAGTGTGGTCCAGCCCCTGCCCTGAGGGAGAAGCAGCATAGGTGTGGCAGCTGTGCTGCATGGCTGCCTCAAGTGCTCCTGGCCTGCAGATTGTAGGTGGATCAAGTAACCATTCAGAGAGTAATCACTCTTGCTTTAATCTGCTTGGATCTGGATCATGATCTGTGGTGGAGGTCCTGGGGTGTGTAGCCAGGTGCCAGAGCCTATGGGGACTGTAGAAAGGGTGCCCTCCTAATTGCTCAGGTAGCTGTGAAAACCCCAGCGATTTAGGACAAATCTCTCTCCATTCTGAAAGCAGAGTTCTACCATGGCAAAGAATTCAAAAGTCAAGTAATTGACTGAAAACATGAGCAAGCAGAGGAAATGCAATCCTGCCATAGATTCCTTTCTTTGGGGGCAAAAAACATCAAAGCATGGAACTGGAGGAAGACAACACAGTCAGAACTCCTGCATCAAAAGCTTCCAAGAAAAACATGAACTGTTTACAGGCCATGGAGGAGCTCAAGAAGCATTTTGAAAACCAAGTAAGAGAAGTGGAGGAAAAACTGGGAAGAGAAATGAGAATGATGCAAGAAACTCAAGAAAAGCCAGTAAACAGCCTGCTAAAGCAAACCCGAAAATACACTGAAGAAAATAACACCTTAAAAAACAGACTAACTCAAATGGCAAAAGAGGCCCAAAAAGCCAATGAGAAGAAGAATGCCTTAAAAAGCCAAATTTGCCAGATGAGAAAGGAATTTCCAAAACTCACTGAAGAGAATAATTCCTTCAAAATTAGATTAGAGCAAATGGAAGCTAATGACTTTATGAGAAATCAAGACATTATAAAATAGATCCAAATTAATGAAAGAATAGAAGGCAATGTGAAATATCTCATTAGAAAAACCATTGCCCTGGAAAGTAGATCCAGGAGAGATAATTTAAAAATTATTAGACTACCTGAAAGCCATGATCAAAAAAAGGGCCTAGACACACACCATCTTTCAAGAAATTATCAGGCAAAATTGCCTTGATATTCTAGAACCAGAGGGCAAAATAGAAATTGAAAGAATTTGCTGATCCTCTCTTGAAAAAGATCCCAAAAAGAAAACTCCTAGGAGTATTGTAACCAAATTTCAGAGTTCCCAGGTCAAGGAGAAAATACCGTAAGCAGTCAGGAAGAAGCAATTTGAGTATTGTGAAAACAGAATCAGGATAGTACAAGACCTAGCAGCTTCTATATTAAGGGATTGAAGGGCTTGGGATATGATATTCCAGAGGTCAAAGGAGCTAGGATTAAAACCAAGAATCACCTCCCCAGCAAAACTGAGTATAATGCTTCAGGGGAAACTATGGTCATTCAATGAAATAGAGGACTTTCAGGCATTCTTGATGAAAAAACCAGAGCTGAACAGAAAATTTGACTTTCAAATACAAGAAGCATGAGAAGCATGAGAAGGGAAAAGAAATCATAAAGAACTTATTAAAGTTGAACTATTTACATTCCTACATGGAAAAATGATAAGTGTAACTTATAAGACTTTTCTCAGTATGAGGACAGTTGAAGGGAATATATATGCGTATACATGTATATATACTTTTCCTTCTATTCCCCAATTCGGGTGAGATTGACCCAGGAAGCTGACCTCCCCTTTGTTACAGGCTCCTAGAGCTGGCAGCTGGGTGGCTCAGTGGATAGAGTGCCACATCTGGAGTCAGCAAGCCTCATTGTCCAGAGTTTAAATCCAGCCTCAGACACTTCCTAATTGTGTGACCCTGAGTAAGTCACTTAACCCTGTTTCCCTGACTTTTCTCATCTGTCAAATCAAATGGGGTGAAGAAGGAAAACGGTAAAACCACTCCAGTATCTCTGCCAAGAAAACTCCAAATGGGGTCACAGAGAGTCAGACTGAATGAAATGACTGAAGAAAAGGAGCTGGTAGGGACCCTAGAGGTCATCTGGTCCAACACCAAATGGGGAAACTGATGTCAGAGAGGTTAAGGCTAGTTTGTGGTCATTGAATTTGAGGCTTAAGGCCCCAGACTTCTATTCACACTCATGTTTAAAACATGAGGGCAGGGGACGGTCTCTTGTTTTTTCTCTTTTCTTTTCATAGGATTTTTATCACCAAAATTTGGCAAATTGTTGGATACATAGCATATGTTTCATAAATGCCTTCTCTCTCAGGTTGGATGAGGGGTCCCCCAAGCTTCTCCATGGTGACCTTTACTTCTCTCTTTACTTGCTCTCCCTAGTGACTGCCCCCTTGATGTAGTGAAGCATGGCTCTCTGTGTGGTCTTAGATGGGCTCATTCATCTGGGGAGGAGGGAGACCCCATGTCATGTCTGCCCATTCCCCCCAATCTCTGCCCCATTGTTTGAGACCGTCCCCTTTGCCTTGGACAGATTCTAATTATCCAAAGAAACTAGGAAATCCCAGAGCCTCCAGACTAGGAGACAGAAAGAAGGTCTATTTCTCTTTCAGTGAAGCCAGCTTCTGGCTTGGTGTGAGGGGCAGGGAGTGGATGGTGGGAGCAGGAAGGACAGGGCCCTCCATGGATCTTTTCAACCCCACCTCGCTGGGGGAGTGGGTCCTGTGAGCATCTCTCTCCCTGAGATGCTCTATCAAGATATGGCCTAGAGACTCCTGCCAGCCCTCAATAAACCACCTAGTCTTCAGCTGAGCCCCCCCAGCATCTGTTAGCAGTATGAGTTGATCAGGTTCCTGATCTGTACAAGGACAGGAATGGGATGAGACAATGGCCAAGGCCTGTGCTTTCATCCAGGCTGGAACTTCTAGTTTCTCTGGTGTGTCCCCCAAAGGCTGTTGTCAGGGAAAGACCTGCAAAAAGGCTTCACATCTCCTTTGGAGAGTCAACTTCAAGCACATTTCCTCCAAGAAATGGGCTAACTTCATCTCCCATCCCTAAACTTCCATATTTGTGGGAAAGAGAAATATGGCAGATGTAAACCAGAGGAGGGGGCTGGTCTGCTCAGCAGCTGCTGGAGAAGGGAGGCTCAGGCCTGGGTGGGGACCTGGCACATGGTGGGAGCTTCCCATAGAGGCAGCTTCTGGCCCTCCAGGAACCTCACTTTCCTCATCAGAGGATCAAAAATACCTCCAGTATCTGCCTCAGTCAGTCAGTCCACAGACATTTATCAGGCACTTCGTATGTGCCAGACACTGTGCTAGGCACACTGGGGGTACAAAGAGAGGCAAAAAGTCAGTGTCTGCAGTGGAAGATGTGCTCACAGTCTAATGGGGAGACAACATGCAAACAACCATGAGAGACCGCCCTCAGTGAAGTTCCCTCACTAGTATCTCCCTGCCACATCTCTCTGCAAACAAGTTGCTAACAAGTTCAGTTCCGTTTCCTGAGTAACTTGGGATTTCCCCAGAACAAGGTAACAAAACTTAAAGGAAACAGCACTAGCCTTCTCAGTGGCTGTCCCCAAATCTGGTGTGTAGATATGCATAAATAAGGGATTTCTCTCTGATTGGGTAGAAGGGTCCAATCAATAACATGATAAGAAAGGATTGTTAACTGTCACTCTCATTGGCTGTCTCCAAATTTGGGGCATAATGAGACTGGAAAACACTGTCCTCTGATAGGATTCTAATTCATGAATAATTATGGAAATGAAGGATTGAGATTGCTTTGCACTGAGAGATTGTGAGCCCACCTCACCAACCAAGGGTGAGACTGGACAGGGGAGTGGGCCAGGTTAGGATTAGTATAACAAGCCTGTGAGCTTCTGCAATTTGTACT
Source organism: Pseudochirops corinnae (assembly GCA_028646515.1). Taxonomy (NCBI): domain Eukaryota; kingdom Metazoa; phylum Chordata; class Mammalia; order Diprotodontia; family Pseudocheiridae; genus Pseudochirops; species Pseudochirops corinnae. Next base: position 6,580 of record JAQQSV010008978.1, on the reverse strand, counting down.
CCCTGGCTGCTGCAGTTTGAGAGATGAGGGCTGTGCCCTTTCTCATGAGAAAGAATTAAGGACTCTTTCTGCTTTTTGACTCAGACTTTGATTTAAAAAATCTGTTAGTGGTCTCTATCCCATATACAACCATGTCCAGACAAGATAAATGCAGTGTAAATGGGAGGTGAAATCAGAGAGAAGGGAGGGCTGTGTAGCCCTGAAGTGCTGTGTAAATCCTGCCATTAGTTCTGAGGATCCCTCCTCCCCAGGCTGGAGGCCCCTGAGGTCTCTGTGAGGCTGAGCCCAGAGGGAGTCCTGCCTAGGAGGGAGCAGATGAGGGTGGGGAGAGAAAGAAAGGACACAAGAAAAGAAAAGAAATGGCCCCTGTAATGGGGAAGGGGAAGGTAAAGGCTTTTGAATAAGAAAGGGAGTGGGGCCCAGTGGAGAGAGAGCCAGGCTCAGAGTGAAGAAGGCCTGGGTTCAAGTTTCCCCTTAGACACAAACTGGCTCCATAAGTCTCCAAGGCCCCCAGCCTCTCAGTGACTCAGACACCTCTCTGAGAGTACAGTTAGCAGGACAATGGGAGAGAGAAACCTCTGTCCAGTGCCCTCAAAAATATCCCTCCTCCCTTTGTCTCATAAATATTAGGTCCTACAAGGCAGCAGTAACAGGCAGGTTAGGCTTCTGTGGCCTCAGTTCCTTCTTCAGGGTAATAGTTTAGAAAGAGATTTGAACCTTCTAGTCCTAAGCCAAAGTCTGGCCTAGGGGTGATCAGCCTGCAGCCTAAAGGTAGCACATGGCCCTTTATATCCTTAAGTGAGGCCTTTTGATTGAATCCAAATCCTAGATTTCCTCTGTAAAATTTGTATTCAATCAAAAGGTTACACTTAAGGATTTAGAAGACCACATGTGGTCCTAAGGCTGCAGGTTTCCTACTCCTGGCATGGAAAAGCACTTGGATGAGGTTTCCTGAGGTGGCCTGAGCTGGGATGGACAGAAGAGGGAAAAAGAGAGAGTTCCAGGATTTAGAGATGTCCCCTGTAGTGAGCAGCCAAGGGCATTGACCAGAGAGAGACTGAGTCAGTGAGGGGTCTGAGGAAGGTCAGAGGGGGCCCATATGAGGAGGCAAACAGCACTGGTCAGATGTGGCCCATGTAGGGAGGGGCTTCTCTGCTCTCAGCTCAGCAGAAAGAGCCCTTCAGTGACTCCCAAGGTAGACAAAGAATGCAGGAGACGTTTGTACCTTGACAGTTGTTCACAGAGGCATTAGGGAATGTCTTCTCCCCAGAAGGAAGTGCACATCCAGGGACACAGGTGCAGTGGTAACTCCCATATGTATTAACACAGTCTCCATTCTGACCACAAGATACACTGATGGGTGGTAAACATTCATTAACATCTGCAACATAAGGAAAGAAAGGAAAAAAATGAATGAAAAGTACATATTAGCACACACCAACATGGGAATTTGTTTCATCTGACTACCGTTTGATATTTGTTTCAGGGGCTTTCTTCCTCTTTTCCAAGATGGGTGGGAAGAGGTGTTTATATTGAAAAAAGAAAAGAAAGTGGAAGAAAAAAGGAAGAAGCCAAGAAAAGCTCTGTAAGGTGGTGGAGGGCGCGGGCTCAGGGGCAGGGCTGAGCCTCACCCCAGAATTCTCTCTGGGAGCTTCCTGCTGCCATATCAGTGCAGACAGCTCTGCTCAGGCCTCTGACAGTGAAGGGGAGAAAGGATAGAGGAAAGTAACTTGAGGAGGGCGAGAGGACTTTCTGAGGATGGGGGAGATCTGAGGAGCCACTGGCTAAGGAAAGGCTGGTGATTTGGAGGGGGAGGGGCAGGTCATGGTCTCCTGGGCCAGCTCCTGGAGGGAGGAGAGGGGGTGAGGTGGAGGGCACAAGTAAAGGGGCTGGCCCGGGCAAGGAAAAGAACTATCTCTTCCCTAGGAACAGAGGAACAGAAGAAGAAGGTGATTCTGGGAGGTCAGATGTCCAGTAGGTGAGGGAGCTCTGGGGGGGGCAGCCTTGATCTCAGTAGAGTAGGACCCCATTTCCTCTGCTGAGATCCCAGGGGGCAGGGGTTCATGGCCATGAGAGTTTTATGGAGTCAGGACAAGGTTTTGAGTTGTCAAATTAGAAGGTTAGGGAGGCAGAGCCAAGATGGCAGAGTAAAAGCAGGAACTTGTCTGAGCTCTGGCTCCAACCACCTCCAATACCTGTAAAATATGACTAAACAAATTTTAAAGCTACCGAACCCACAAAGTGACAGAGAGAAACACATTTTCAGCTGAGGGCAGCCTGGCAGGCTGACAGGAAGGGTCTATCACCCTGGGCTGGGAGCAAAATGCATTCCTGTGTGAGCTGTGTGGTCTGAGACCCAGGGGCAGCTTGACTAGCTGCATAGACTGGCCTAAGCAGACTTCAGGAGAGTGAATCATCAGCAGCTATGGCTGTTTTCAGACTTCTCAACCCATAAATGCCAAAGACAAAGTAAGAGGTCAGTAGGCAACTCTTTTGGAATTTGGTGAAGAAGAGCGTGGTCCAGCCCCTGCCCCCAGGGTGATAGGCAGCAGAGACATGGTGGCTGCAGCTGCTGCCATGTGGCTGCTTATAGTGCTCCTGGCCTGCGAGTTGTAGTGGGATCAAAGGACATTCAGAGGGTAATTGCTCTTGCTTTGACCTGCTTGGATCTGGGTTGCAGTCTTGGGTGGTGGTCCTGGGGTGTGTTCCCATTGTGCCAGAGTTTGTGGTAGCTGTAGAGAGGGCATCCTCCCCAGACCTCTGACCACATTTGCAAAAACTCCAGCAATTTGGGACACAACTCTCTCCACTCTGGAAGCATAGTTCTACCATGGCAAACAGCTCAAAAGTGAAGTAATTGGCTGGCAAGATGAGCAATCAGAGGAAGCACAACCAGACCATAGAATCCTTTTTTGGGGACAAAAAGGATCAAAACATGGAACCAGAAGAAGTGAAAACTCCTGCATCAATAGCTTTTAAGAAAAATATAAACTGATTACAGGCTATGGAGGAGCTCAGGAAGGATTTTGAAAATCAAGTAAGGGAAGTGGAAGGAAAAATTGGGAAGAGAAATGAGAATGATGCAAGGAGATCACAAAAAGCGAGTCAACAGTCTGGTAAAGGAGACCTCCCAAAAATACTGAAGAAAATAACACCCCAAAAAATAGACTAATTCAAATGGCAAAAGAGGCCCAAAAAGCCAATGAGAAGAAGAAGGCCTTAAAAAGCTGAATTGGCCAGATGGAAAAGGAATTTCAAAGACTCACTAAAGAAAATAATTCTTTCAAAATTAGATTGGAGCAAATGGAAGCTAATGACTTTATGAGAAATCAAGATACTACAAAACAGATGCAGACAAATGAAAAAATAGAAGGCAATGTGAAATATCTTGCTGGAAAAACCACTGACCTGTAAAATAGATCCAGGAGAGATAATTTAAAAATTATTGGACTACCTGAAAGCCATGGTGAAAAAAAAAGAGCCTAGAAATTCTTAAGGAAAATTGCCCTGATATTCTAGAACCAGAGGGCAAAATAGAAATCGAAGGAATAATTGAATTCAATTGAATTGATTTGGATCGCCTCTTGAAAAAGATCCCAAATTAGAAGGTTAGAAACTTTAGAATTATGACAGAGATTAAGTCATGGAAAAACAAAAGGACTGGCCAGGTATGATGCTTTTACAATCTCTACTTCCTGTGTGGATCCTTTGAGCTCTGGAATTCTTAGCTATAGTAGTGGTAAAGTCATCTGCATGTCCACACTAAGTTTGGTACCACTTTCAAGAGGGGAGGGCTGTCAGTCTGCCTAAGGATGGGAAAACTGGCCATGGTTAGAAATGGGGCAGGATAAAACTTTCCTGACAATCAGTCAAAAGAGGGATTGGGCCATGACTTAACTGTTTTACATCCAGTCTGGTGAGGGTGAGAGACCAAGGTTGAGAGAGAGAGAGAGAGAGAGAGAGAGAGAGAGAGAAGGAGAGAGAGAGACAGAAAGAATTAAGTAAAGAGAAAGGAAGAAGGAAAAGACAGAATAAAATGATTGTTGTCTAGTAGGGAAGGCCCAGTTAAAATCAGACAACAGGAATTTGATCCAGGATATGGGATCATACTTTCAGAGGTGAGGGGATCATCTGACCTCCTCCTTTTATAGATAAAGAAAGGAAGGCCCATAGAGGGGAAGTGACTTATCTAGGTTCACACAAACATTAAGTATCAAAGACGGGATTTGATTCTCCCTCCTCTGACTCCAGAACCAATACTCTTCCCATTGGACCCCCTGACCTCCCAACGATAACATGACTTTCTTTAGCAGCTTCCTAACACCTGCCAATGGATAAAAAATATAATTATAGTTGGCATTTTGTTAGTGCTTTCAGGTTTATAAAGCTCTTTACAAATATTATCTCACTTGATGCTCATAACAACCTGGGAGTTAAGTGCCCATTTTAGAGTTTATGAAACTGAGGGAGGCAGAAATTAAGTAATTTGCTCAGGATCATGTAGCATCCTGAGGTTGGATTTGAACTCAGGTCCTTCTGATTCTGGGTCCAGTGCTCTATCCACTGCAACCACTAGCTATCTCAAGCACAAGCTCTTCGGGTTTCATTTTCATTGGATTTTTAATGCTTTATTAGTACTCTTAGAGAAGCAAGGATACTATAGTGGACAGGGAGCTGGTTTTGGAGCCAGAAGACTCGAGTTCAGTTCCTGCCCCTGATGCATATTGGTTGGGTGATCCTAGGAAAGTCACTTAAACTCTCGTGCTCTAAGACTATAAGTAGCTGTATCTTAAAAATTTTAAAGAGTTAATGTTTTTTAGAGCAGGAAAAGCATTCTGCCATGAGCCATGGTTGGAAAACCTTGCTTTTCTTTCTCATCATATCATCCCCTGCCTCTATGCATTTACCCAGGCTATACCTCCTACCTGGAACACACTGCTTCCTTATCCCTGACTGTTAGGATTCTCTTCTGTTCAGTTCAATTCAGCAAATAGTAATTGAATGCCTAATGTATGCCAGGTGCTGATGGCAAAACCAGAACAAAACCCTGTCCTTAAAGAGCTTACATTCTCCTGGAATCCTCCCAGATTCCCTTCCCCTTTTCACTTCCCCAATTCAGAGGAATCTCTTTCCCTTTTCAAATTTGGCCCAACATCATTCTGACCTTTTGAAGGGTCAGGCACTAACACAGTTTACTTTGTATTCAACTTATTTGTGTTCTATCCTTTCTCAATAAGCTCCTTGAAGTCAGAGTCTATGGTATTCTTTGTTTCTTCTCAATCCATAACCATTCAAAAGAATTTGTCCTAACCATCCACACAGGAAAGACCAAGTGGATGAAGCATGTCTATAACCCACATTATGACCTTCAGTTATGTGGAAATCCTATGGAGCTTGTCCATCAGTATGTATTTCTGGGATAGACACTACAAATGTGTCGGGCCCAGAATGAAACAGAATGGAGAGAGAGCAGGCTGGGTTGCCTTCAAGAAACTGTAAGGCTCCATGAATGATCTCAGTCTTTCCCCCTGAACAAAACCCCATATTTTATAAGTTAATATTCTACTAGCATTGTGGTTTTGCTGTAAGACATGAACACAAGAATATCTGAAGGATTTCCAGTGCATATCAGATACAGAGAAGTGGAGAGCAGCACAGTGAGGGGAGAGAGGAGGGAAGAAGCATTTATACAGCACCTACTGTATGTCAGGTACTGTTAAAAATATTGTCTCACTGGGTCCTTACAATGACCTTTTGAGGTAGGTGCTATTATGATCTCCATTTTGCAGTTGAGGAAATGGAGGCAAACAGAGGTGAAATGACTTGGCCAAGGTCACACAACTAGTAAGTGTCAAAAGACAACAGGTAAACATCCGGAATGCTCCGCGAGTCTCCTCCTTTTTGGAAAGAAGTGAGGAAAGCTTTGGGCACCTTGGGGAGAACCACAAGTTTGTGTGTGTTGAACGCAAGGACAGGACTTAGAAGAGAGAGTCACCCAGGGTAGGAAGGTATGGAAGGGTTGAGAGCTGCTTTATCAGATGGAATGTCCAAACTGTTGACATCACATATCCATTGGAGGTATCTCTTCAATCACTAAGCATATCTGCTTCCCCATTTGCTGAATGGGGAAACCGAGGCATTGCTATGACTTAGGTGATCACAGCAAATTATTGGGCCAGCAGTATGAGATGCTAGGGTCTCACGGGTTCCCGGCTGCCAGTGAGGTCCCCCAGCATCTTGACCCCATCACCAGCAGACCAGCCTTCTGCGACTGCTCCTTCTCTTTCCCTCTTTTCTTGCCCCCCATCTCCTGCCTCCTCCACTTCCCCTGTCTTCCAAAAGCAGTCTCTCTGTGGGATTCCTTGTACCTCACTCCCCCTTACTCAGCTGCTCCCTCTTTCTTGTTCCAACCCTTGGACTAATGTGGGTAAGGCCTCTTTACCGTCACAGATCTCCAGAGAGTCATTGAAGTATTCCTCCCCACTTGTGGAAGCAAATCCACCATCACAGGTGCAGTGGGTCCCATTGATACAAGTGGCATGCTGGGGACACCGACGACATTGAGAATCTAGTCAGGGGA
>JAQQSV010008977.1:0-13636 GCA_028646515.1 Pseudochirops corinnae | reverse complement strand
TGATATGGTTCCTCGTAGCCGAACTGACTTTAGTGGAAAGTATCCTTGTGTGCGTTTTGGAGTTCTAGGATTGGTTTAGAGTCCTATTTTCTGGGTATTTTGGGGTGGCTATGTGAAAGCTGCCATATGTTGCTGCTGCTACGCCGCCATCTTCCGTGGGTTACCCTTAACCTTGGTTTAGACCCTATGCTGAGACTATTTTACTGGAGTGTATCGCATATACTACAGTTTCTTGGAGCCACAGGTGAGAGTTAAATGAAGGTGGGCACCGAAGGTAGATGAACAGCCCTGAAAAACGCTCAGCAAGCCCTTACCCCAGAGTGGCTAGTCCTCCCTGAACACCCCATATGCTATATTAAAAATAATGATGATGATAGCAACAACGATGATAACCTATAACAAAGAAATCTAGGAAACTACAGCGGGTGGAAAAAAACATTCAGAAGGGAAGAGAAGCAAAGGATAATGTTGCATTTACTTTATTAAAGTAAGCATGCATATTTTTTATTTTTATTTTTAAAATTTATTTTTAGTTTTCAACATTCATTTCCCAAAGATTTTAGAGTTACAGATTTTCTTCTCATCTCTCCCCTATCTCCCACTCCAAGATGGCAAGCTTACTGAATACCTCTTCCCCCAATCTGCCCTCTCTTATATCCCCTCTAATCACCCCTAACTTTCTTGTAGGGCAAGATGGATTTCTATACCCCATTGCCTGTATAATTGCATGCATATTTTAAAACATTAAAAAAAACCTGTAAATGATGAAACTCCATTTTCACCTGCACTCTAAAAATTATTGTTCATTTATTTGAATATCCTTTTTCGTGGCTATTTTTTATAATAAATACATTAAAAATGTTGGACTGATTTGCCATGAGTAGCCTTCTGAGTTTGGTAAAGTACTCTAAACTCCTTTATTCATTGTCTTTAACTTTGCCACTTATTATCATTATCTTCCCTGCCTCTTCACATCAATAAACCAAGAAAATTCAACCCACGTACTCCAAATGTAAGTTCCTAAAACAGGAGGTAGACAAAAGAGACTGATTACATGTCCATTTCCTTTTAGAACTACTAGTTTGATTTTAATTAGTCTTACTCTCTCTTTCCCCCAGATTCATCCTGATTTCGTGTGTGCAGTGGATGTATGGATGAGCATTGGCTTACAGTCTCTCCAGTATCCTAGCTGAATGCATTATAACTTCAGTAGGGCCCAGTAGTGATAACTGTGAGAGCAGTAACACACGCTCAGTGTCATAATCAAGAATAAAAGTTTTTGAGGTGTAATTCAAATCAGTCATACTTTACCTCCCCTCTTTAAATTCCAATAGTATGGACCCCAAATATTTGAGAAATCCTTATTTTTCTAAGAATCCCATCCCAAATATGTAGTAGGCACCTTGAAATTACCTCCTGAAGCCATGGGCTGAATTTTTGGCTCCCTATACCTCACTCACTAGCGTCCTCTAGTGGGCATAGATCATTGATTTCCACTACACTGTCATCATACTAGCATTAGAATTTAGTGGCCAAGCCATGCATTTTTAGCCCTCGTGGAGTGTTAGAGGTGAAAGGAACCTGAGAGAACGTCTAGTCTGACTGCTTCATTTTATAAATGAGGAAACTGACCTAGAGCAATGGTTCCAAAATTATTTTTCGAGGCCCCTCAGGAGCCATGAAGTTATTGCAAAGGGTTGGTGTATCCCATCTGTTCATGAAGCATTGTCATTGACCTTTATTTAGCTGTTATAATGTGATGTGCTGGTTATTGCTGATTCTAAGCATAGGGATGGTTTTTCATCAATTGGCCAGAAGATGGCAGTACTACCATAATCGCAGAACTTAAAATGGTACCTTGCGCAGTTTTCTCTATATGTGTGGGGAAAGGCTTGAGCATGTGGGAGAAACAGAAATTATTGCTGATTGGTTGGCATTATCTGAGGTTCTCTGGTTTCTGCTGAAATAGAAGAACAAGAAATAAAGGAGAGAACTAGCTCCTTCAATTGGGAACCAGGGTGATTTCTCAACCCAGGGCCCATAACTAACTCCTTGGTGAATGTGGATGTATTGAAGAATGAAGAATCCTGTAGGAGTTTCATTAGTGGTCCTGAGCATTCAGTTTGGATGTGAGTTTGGGGTTTCTGGAATGGCAACAAGGAAAAGTCCCCACAGAATGAAAAGGACTCAATCTGGCTTGCCTTGGATTCTCTATGGAAACTATATTTTAAAAAAGCATATTCTAAGGGAATAACCTACTGACCATTCATATGTATCTTTCTTAACAGGGGTTAGAGGGCAAGACAAGCTGGAGCAGAGTCCATCGACCTTGAGTATCCAGGAGGGAGAGGATATAGTGCTGAACTGCAGTTACTCAGTGGGAACTTTTAATGGCCTGCTATGGTATAGGCAGTATCCTGGGGAAGGCCTTGCATTTTTGTTTCAACTATTTTTAAATGGGGATGAGAAGAACGAGGGAAGAGCAAAGGCGACTCTGGACAGGACTAAAACTCACAGCTCCTTGTACATCATGGGCTCCCAACCTGGAGACTCAGCTACCTACTTCTGTGCTGTGAACGCACAGTGATCCCCAGATACCTGCAGCCTGTGCACAAACCCTTCAGCTGAGGCCGTGGCATCAGAAGCTATGTCACTGCCCTGTCTGAATGGGAGTAGATCTATTTCAGAGGCAGGTAGGTGACTCTGGATAGAATGTTGAGCTTGGAGTCAGAAGACTTGAGTTCAAAAGTGGCCTTAGACACTTAGCTGTGTGGCCCTGGGCAAGTCACTTAACCCTGTTTGCCTCAGTTTCCTCATCTGTCCAATGAGTTGGAGAGGGAAATTGCAAGCACTTCAGTATCTTTGCCAAGAAAACTTCATGAATAGTATTGGTGTGCTATCCTCCATGAGGTCATGAAGAGTAAGACACGACTGTACAACAACAACAAGGTTTATTGAAGAGTGTAAAAATGAAAAATTATGAGTCAAGCTCTTATGGGAAGAGTCCTGTGTCAAGGCTTGCCAGTAAATCGAGTCTTACTATTAATGCATCTGCCCTGGTATCTGCTGTGACACTTAGCACTGGGAGAGGAGGTAGAGAGAAGTCTTTGTAAGGTAGACGAGTGTAGGAAGGAGAAAAGGACGTTAGAACCCCATCTATGCTTGTGCCTCCATGGATATTAGATGTCTGATAGGCAGACTGGTCTACATGGATAAAGATAGCTTCTAGAACATTTAATTAGAACCCCATTTTAGTTCTGGGGGTTTCAGGATGAAGACCAATAGACTTTCAGATTCAAAACAAATAATTGGAAATGAATTCAACTAAAGCCTCAGGGATGATTCCCGGGGCCTCTGGGTTCCAGAGGTCTGTCCTTAGACAAGTGAATGAAGAGAAGTCTGGTTTCTGGCAATGTGTTCTGAGTGATTCAAAGACTTGAACTTTTCATTCTGTGTAGCAGCCAGTGAGTAAAGGGCATGGCTGTCAACTGAGAAAGGGTTTCTACTTTTGGGAAGGCAACATCTATAGACCAAGTGAAAGCTGTCGCTTGTGATACCTCTTGCTTTGATAGTAACATGCTACTAACCTGGCTTGGTTTTCCCAGGGATTTAGAGCCAGTTCAATGCGTCAACTCTGTTATTTCCTCTTTTCTATGGGACCCAGGACATCATTCAGAAACAACTCATAATGCCTCAGCAGAGAAGTACTCTGCTATTAAGCTTGGTTCACTGCCGGAGCAAAGTGGACAAATATTGACCAAGACAGACATAAGGACTACATACAAACATACTCACACATATTCCATTCAAGACTGTCTGTGATTCAGTTTTCTATATGTCAAAGCTTTTAGGGTGAGAAATGGAATTTAGGATCATTTGTTTTGATATTTTTTTTTTGTTTTTTGGAGGGGGGAAGGTAGGGCAGTTGAATTAAGTGACTTACCCAAGGTCACACTGCTAGTAAGTGTTAAGTGTCTGAGGCCAGATTTGAGCTCAGGTCCTCATGACTCCAGGGCCGGAGCCACCTAGTCGCCCAGATCATAGGGTTTTAGAGATGAAAGGGACCTTGCAGGCTCTCTGCTCTAATAACTGCTTTTTACAGATGAAGAACTGAAGCCGCCAAAAATTAAGTGACTTGCCGAAGGTCATAGAGCTATTAAATGACAAAGCTTGGACTGGAATCCAGGTCTTCTGACTCAGTCTTATACTCTTTCCATCCCAAAGACAGTTAGGCAGTATATTGGATAAAACAGTAGGCTTGTACTAATCATGAGAGTTGAGCTCTATAAAGAGGTTATTATGTGCCAGGTACTGTGCTAAACATTTTATGATTATTCTCTCATTTGGTCCTTACAACAACTCTAGGAGGAAGGAGCTATTATTATCCCTACTGCCCAGATGAGGAAACTGAGGATCTTTGTGGGTAACAAATGCTAAGGCTTCACCTGCTTGTAGGAATCATCAGATAAGGCCTCCATCCACCACAAGGACAACTGCAACCCTGGCATGGTGTCCTCAGTGGGTTGTAGCCAGACCAGGATGCTGCCCCTTTGGGGGATGCCTGAGTCCTAGTTAGAAATCTCAACCATGGTCACTTGCACTTTTATGTGCCTCATAATAATTCAGGGATCTGAAACAGTGGGTAAATCATTTTTCCAGGGTTGCACAACTAATAAGTATCCAAGGCCAGATTTGAACTTCCTAACTCCAGGTCTGATGCTCTATCCACTGTGCTACCTAGCTTCCCCAAGGACTAAGACAGAACTGAGTTTAATTCCTAGGCTATAAACTTTTTTAAGCTGTGAGAACCTGGAACTCACCCTCTTTTAGTCTTAGCTTCTTCATCTGTAAGATGGGGATAATAATAGTATTTAATTAATTTCATTATTATCCCATGAAGTAATATACACATATATTATATGAATTGCTTTGCAAATTTTTTTTAAATTTGTACATGTTAGCTCTTACGCCAATTGCCTTTTGTGATCCCAGAAAAGGCTGACTTGAAATTCTCTCATCCAATCTCTCCAGTTTGCTTTGAAAAGGCAACAAATTCAACTCTCTGCCTCCCTCCAATGACTAAAAGGGCTGATGAAAGAGGCTTCTTTCCCTTATTTAGAATATAAGATGCAGACCAAGACCTATCATTTTTCGAATCTTCCAGATGCATCTACCTAAGCACAGCTACTGCCTTAGTTCAGGTCGCCATCATCTCTCATCTGGATTATTGGAGCAGTGTCCTAATTTATTATCCTGCCTCAAATCTCTCATCATTCTAGTCCATCTTCCATATTGCTGTCAAAATAATCTTTTTCTTGAGTGCAGATCTGACCATGTTATTCTCCTGTTCAATAAATTCCAGTGGCTTGCTTTTGCCCTTAGGATAAAGTATCAGCTCTTCTGTTAAGTTGTTAACCCTATACAATCTCATCCTGACCTCTCTTTCTATTCTTTTTGGATCTCATTGCCCTTGTGTACTCTGCCAACCAGCCAAACTGGCTCTCTCTCTGTTCCTCACACGTGAAACTCCATCTTCTGTCTCTGTAACCTGGCACTGGCCATCCTCCACACCTGGAGTGCACTGCCTCCTTGCCTCTTCCTTGTGGAGTCCTTTTCCTTTAAGAGTGTGGCTCAGGCCCCATATTCCATGTGAAGCTTTTCCTGCTCACCCCCAACTGCTGATGCCTTCCCTGCTAGACTACTTTTTATTTAACTTTGCTGTGTATCGTTGTTCAGTTGTGTCTGAATCTTCACGACCCCATTTGGGGGTTTCTTGGCAAAGATTCTAGAGTGGTTGGCCATTTCCTTTTCCAGATCATTTTACAGATAAGGAAACTGAGGCAAACAGGGTTAAGTGACTTGTCCAGGGTCACACAGCTAGTAAGTATCTGAGGCCAGATTTGAACTCAGGAAGATGAATCTTCCTGACTTCAGGCCTGGCGCTCTATCCACTGCACCATCCAGCTAGTCTTACTTTTTAATCTATACTGTATTCATCTTTCTATGTCGTTGCTGTTCTCCATTAGAACGAAAACTACTTCTAAGCAGGGCTGCTCCCCCTGCAATCTTGACACTTGTTTGTACCCCCGAGTTTAGCATGGTGCTGGTGTATAAAGATTTGATAGATTGGTCAGTATTTCAGCTTGTTTCCCTATTGCTAATTCTTTGTTATATGTTACAAAGGAAGAATCTATTGAGGGGGTCGGACTAAGAAATAGAGAGGAAAAAGAATGAACAATACTATATTTTAGAAATATCCTATATATAGACACATACATACACATACATACATATATACATATTCATACATATATACATACATACATACATATATATATGTATATATATATATATATATATATGTACTTCTACAGGGTGTCCTAGGGCAATAATGAAAAACTGCATCTAGACCTTTTTGGATATGTGTGTGTGTGTGTGTGTGTGTGTGTGTGTGTGTGTGTGTGTGCGCACCTGAATCTCTGGTTTAGAGATGACAAGAATCCATAGCTAAATCACTTTCTCCCAGTGAGTAACAGTTTGCTTTAAGTCACCAACGCGCATTAGTGTATTTGCTTTTTAAATAAGCATTCACTATAAGTAAGGAACTATTCTAGGTGCTAGGCATGCTAATACACATAGGTTCCTTCCCTCAAGGAGCTTTTACTGTTATTTTTCCTTACATGAAATGAACAATAAAAATGCTTTTTTTTCTATTTATTGACCCTGACAGGCTTCAGGAAGTTCTTCACTTGCTTTTAAAGGTCACCACTAAATTATGGGGTTTTTCACTCACATGGCATTTCATGGAAATCGTTAATGTGCTTTGTTATTTCATAGTTTCCAAGTAGGCAGTGGGAGACCCTGGCACGTTTCCGGGGCCATACAGACAATGGGAAATTTTCTGCTCTGAAGATCCCTGAATTATTATGAGGCACATAAAAGTGCAAGTGACCATGGTTGAGATTTCTAACTAGGACTCAGGTATCCCCCAAAGGGGCAACATCCTGGTCTGGCTGCAACCCACTGAGGACACCATGCCAGGGTTGTAGTTGTCCTTGTGGTGGATGGAGGCCTTGTCTGATGATTCCTATGAGCAGGTGAAGCCTTAGCATTTGGCAAACCAATGCTGAATTCAATTCAATGAAACAAACACTTATTAGACCAAATAAATATATGCAAAGCAGGCATTCCCTGTGCCAGTGAAGTGATAGAACATGTACAGAGGTCAAATGGCGTAATAGATAGTGGACTGAATTTGGAGTCAAAAACACCTGGGTTGAAATTCCACCTGGCATTTTATGGGGCGGCTAGGTGGCACAGTGAATAGAGCACCACCCCTGGAGTTGAGAGGACCTGAGTTCAAATCTGGCCTCAGACACTTAACACCTTTACTAGCTGTGTGACTTTGGGCAAGTCACTTAACCTCAATTGCCTTCAAAAAGCAAAGCAAAGAAATTCCATCTGATGTTTTAGACAAGGACAAATCTAACTTCCCTGAGCTCTAATTTCCTATCTGCAAAATGGGAATAATGTTACCTTTCGTAAGGCTCCAATGGGACAATTTATGCAAAGTGTTAGACAACTTTAAGGCACTTTGGGAGCAGCAATTAACAGGAAAATATCAGGAAATAGAGGATGCCAACAACTGAGGAGGAATCAGAAGATGTTTTATGGATCTTGAAAGGTCTCATAGAAGAAGTGGCATCTATCTGCATCTGAGCTGTGCTTTGCAGGAAACCTGGGAATTCTAAAGAACAGAGGCGAGGAGAATGTGTGTTCCATATACATAGAATAGCCTGCAAAAGACACAGCGATGGGAGGGACAATATATCATGTTGTGTGAGGGAAACTGCCAACAGGCTGGCTGAAGTGGAATACCAGAAGTGAAGCAACATGAAATGGAACTGAAAGACAGACAGGAGCCATGTTGCAGAAGACTTTAAATGCTTCCTTGTTCTCAAACTCCCTATGCCTTCTCCAACCACTTCTCCTAGGGTATGACGTTGCCTTCCATATTACTGAAAAAAGAGCTCTCTTTTTCCTCTCCCCTATCACACCCCTCTATATTCCTCAATATTTTCACCCACCCTTGCTTCATAGGGTCATAGGTCCAGAGCTAGAAGGGACCTCGAAGGCCATTTATTCTAACCTAATTTTACAGATAAGGAAACTGAGGGCCAGGGAATTGAAATGACGTCCCCAGTGTCACACCACAGTAATCATCAGAGATGGAATTTGAGCCCAGAGTCAATGCTCTTCTCTTTTCTAGTCTCCGAGAAAGAGTAGGTCTTTTTTGACACGGCCAACCCCTTTACTTGTGCCTTTGATCCCATCTTCACTTGTTTCATCCAGGAGCTTGTTCCCCATTTCTCTCGTTTTAAATGTCACTCTAGCTTTCTTTCTATTTCCCTCAGTGCCTGTCTTACTACTCTGATAAATCTTGGATGGATTCGATCACATTGAATCTCTCTCATTCATCTTCTTTCCCACAAGAGGGCAGCACTTCCCTTTGATATATTTTCTATGACTTCATAGGGTGGTGCAATTCTGAGACACACAAACAATTCTCCTCAGTGTCTCCAGACCATTAAAACTCAAATTGAAGTAAAGAGGGTGGCTTCTCTGTAAAATGAAACAATTGAAGTTGAAACTCCAATAATTATAAGGATAAAGAATAGAGAAACAACAAAGAAAATCCCAGGGATCTTGTCATCTTCCCAGTGAAGCTTTATAAGCTAAGTAAGTCACCTGGGATTCAGGTTCTCCTCTCCTTTCAAAGCCTCTGCCATTCAGACAAACAGCAGCCTTTGGACTGGAGTAAACACTGCGCAGATTCCATTCTAATGCACTCTAGTCATCATTAATCCTCTGCAAAATCTTCTCCCTTCCCCTGAAGTTGTGCAGAAAATACTGTCACACAGGAAAGGACTAAGAGCAGAGGAAAGTCCCCTCACCAAACCCTTAAGGGCACAGTCTAGCCAATACATCCATCTGCATGGAAAACCCTTCTTGTTTCTAATTCCATTTCTTCTCAAATATATTCTTATCCAAACTCTTGTTTCTTTTTTCAAAATTTCAACATATATTATGGGTAAAGATCAAAATTATGTGAATTATCTCAGATGGAAGACATGTTTTTGAATAACGAGACAAATAATCTCTTAATACCCCAAATAGGGAGGGATGAAGCAAAGGAGGAGATTAATAGACCAATATCACCCATTCATATACATTTTTAAAAACTTTAAATAATATCCTGGCAAAAGACGATAGCAATATAATTTAAAAATTATTCACTCTGATCAAGTTGGATTTACATAAAGGATGCAAGGATGTTTCAACATTAAGAAATCAGCATGATTAATCATTTAAAAATAAAACCCCCCCAATCCATATGATTATAACAACAGATGCAGAAAAAGCCTTTGATAAAGTACAATACTTTTATGTAAAAAACGACTAGGAAATATGGTAATAGGACTGTTAAAAATATAATTTAAAAACATTTATCTGACAAGGACTAGCATTATATGCAATGGAGAAACACTAGAAGCTTTCCTAATACATACAAGTGTAAAAAAAGTGTAAAAAAGTGTAAAAATTTCTAATTATCCTTTCTAATTATCGGCATGAATGTAGGCAAACGGGAATTCTCCTCTTGGCTCCAATATACCACTGAAACATGTATGTCCTAGAACAGTTTGACTCATAGAACTGGTATAATCTCTGAGGAGAATTCCTCTAGAGTTTCTGCTTTTGATCTAATGTCCAGCAGTAGAAATTGGTCTTCTGAGCATCCTTACTACATTTTCCTGAGGAAGAATTGTCTCTTCTGAATGTCAATTTATTTTAACAAAGATCTGTGAAGTATTTACAAAGTGAAAAGTGCTCTGCAAGGTGATGGAGATGCAAAGGTGGATGCCGATTCCCTTATATGAATGTATACACATAAGAAGAAGAAACCGAAGGAAGATTAATCGCTGCACCTAAAACAAGCACAATCACAGCTTGCTGGACATAAGTACTACAAGGTACAGAGATTCAGTCAGCTGTGCTGCTGAGACACAAAGTTTTAGACACTTGCAATACTTACAGCTATCCTATGGGTGGTGCTTCACTCTGTGGTCTACTCTAGCATTGAGTGCTAGAATTTTGTGATTTTGCTTCTTTTTTTTGCAAAGAGAAATCCCTGAATGTACTAGTGTGATGAAACAGGAAATATTTTTTTAAAAAACCTATGCTTTATAAATTGAAACAATTAACTGAGAAAAAATCTTTGTAGCAAGTTTCTCTGAAAAATGTCTTATACACAAGATAAATAAGAAACAGATTCAAATTTATAATAGTAAGAGCCATTGCCCAATAGATAAATGGTCAAAGAATATGAATAGGAAGTTTTCAAAGTCCAAGCTATCAACAGCCACATGATAACTCACGGATAATATAGAAATGTGAATTAAAACAACTTTGTGGTTCTACCTCACACCAATAAGACTGGAAAAAATGCTAAAAAGAAAATGACAAGCACTGGGGAAAACAAATATACTACTACATTGTTAGTAGAACCATGAATCAGTCTGCCCTTCTGGAATGCGATTTGAAATTATGCACCCAAAGTGACTAAACCGTGCATACCTTTTGTCTCAGTTATGCCACTATTAGGAATTTCCTCCAAAGAGATCAGAGAAAGATAAAAAAAGGACCTATATGTACAAATACATTTATAGCAGTTGTTTTTATAGTAGCCAAGCTACACTAAAAAAGATTTCCTCCTTTTAGTGAATGGTGAAACAAATTATGGTATATGAATGTAACTATATAGTATTGTGCCATAAGAAATGATAAAATGGATGATTTCAGAGGAAACTAGAAAGACCTCTATGAAGTGATGCAACAATAGGAGGATATTTTATATTTTGACAACTATCTTACAGAGAAAAACAATTTTGAAAGTCTTGAGAACTCTTAGAACAGTGATAAACCATGACTCCAGAAACTTAAAGATGAAACGTGTCATTTATCTTCTGCCAGAAATATGTTTGATCTAAAAATGCAGGAGAGGCAAACATTTTTGGATATGGTCAATGTAGGAATTTTTTTTTTGCCTAACAATGCATGCTTATGATAAAGGTTTTATTCTCTCTCTCTCTCTCTCTCTCTCTCTCTCTCTCTCTCTCTCTTTAGGTCTGTCTCTCTCCCTCTCTCATCTATTTTTTCAATATGGGAGGATGAGAGGCACAGAGTATATACAAAGATAAATAAATAAATTTTTAAAAACCATGTTATATTCTGGCTAAAAGTTAGTAAGAATAGAGACACAGGTCTAGAACAAAATAATCAATTTACCAGATTTTCAGAGTCAAGAGACCTTTTTTGATATGAATTGGTAGAGATGGAGCTTTTGCTTGGTCTTTTGTAAAATGTATTAGAATTCTTTGTTATTTAAATTTCAAATAGTTTGGGTAGATTAGGGTCTGTGAATAATTTTCACCATAGATTATGCTAGGAAAGTATTCAAAAAGTGCTTGAGTATTGTATCTTAAGGAAATGGGGTAGGGGTGCTATGGTTCATGGTTTTAGTGATTTTATATTTTATAATAGCCCCCCAGTTCTTATCAAAGATGAAAATGGCTGTACATTTTTTCCAGTGTTTTACCTCTCAACAACCTCTTCAATATTAAAGTTTATTGACATGCATACACTATCTAATTTAACTAGTACGGAAAGAGAATGAGACTGAATGAAGGGTTAGATTTGGCCAGACTTTACAGTCTATGTATAGGAAAGTGTGGCATTATGAAAGTAATCATGTTTCACCCAGAAACCCCATTTCCTGTTCTGGAACAGTCAGACAAACAGAGCAGGGCTGAGTTGTAGACTTCAGGGTAAAACCAGAGATATTTTATTCAACATGCTGCTCCAAAATCTGCTATGGACTATCTTCATCTCCATTTTATTTGGTAAGAACTACTTGGACATAGGGACTGATCAAGGATCAAGGGCTAGAAATATGAGGAACTGATTTTATGTGTCAAAGATTTCAGACAATTTGGATGGAAAGATATTATAATTCCTTAAATCAAGATGTTCCTAACAACCTTTCAATGGGTAATATCAGAGGTTCAGTCTTTTCTGTCTCTTCTTTCCTGCAGGAATAAGCACATCTCAGAAGGTCACTCAAGAGCAATCAACAATGTCTGGACAGGAGGGAAAGACTATGACTCTGAACTGCAAGTATGAGACCAGTGAACCTAGTTATGCTTTGTTCTGGTACAAACAATATTTCTCTGGAAAGATGATTCTTCTTTTTCGTCAGGATTCTTATAGCCAAGAGAACATGTGGAAGGGCCGGTATTCAATAAGCTTCCAGAAAACCGAGAAGTTCATCAATCTCACCATTTCAGCTTCTCAACTTGGGGACTCAGCCATGTATTTTTGTGCTTTCAGTATACCCACAGTGATGGGGATGACAAGAAGAGCCAATACAAACCAGCGCTGTGCAGGTCTCTCCCACCTGCAGCACAATCCCAAGACTGAGATGTGCAAACTCATACAGAACCTGAAATTGTGACAGAACACCACAGGGAGTGGGCTGGATATATCACAAATAAAACCATTTTATTATAAGAAAATGACCTCCTCCTCCTCACTTCCGTGAACAAAATCCAGAAGCCATACTGCTCAAAAGCATTCTTATCTTCAAATCTTCCATTCCACATAGATAATATAGAACATTTGAATAAAAATAAACATGTGTACATATGCACACACAGACACACATATGTACAAACACGTCCCCTCCCTTTCAACATGGTGACTCTGTTGAGATGGGAATTGGCCAAGGGGGCTCAGAAACACACACTGGATTCCTACCTTTGAATCCTGACTCTGAAATTAACTACCTTTGTGATGTTAGGCAATCACTTGACCTCTCAGGATCTCAGTTTTCTCATCTGGAAAAATGAGGGGACTGGAGGCAGTTAGGTGGTGTAGTGGAGAGAGTGTATGTATGTAAAGAGAAGATTGATCATGGAAGATAAAATAGAAAATTTCAATGTCATGAAATTGTAAGTTTTTACACAAACCAAATGAATACTCCTAAGATTTAAAAAAGAAGGAAATTGTTGTTTGGGGGAAAAATCTTTGCATCAAATATCTTTAAGTGACTGATATCCAAGATACACAGGAACTTAACAAATATAAAAAGATCAAGAACTATTTCACAATGGATATGTTCATCCACTTAGGGAAAACCAATTGGATGAAGAATATCTACTGATTAGATTTAAATATGCATTTAGATGACTTTTCTATGAAATTTGTTCATCAATAAGGATATGTGAATAGTGATTTGGGTCTAGAGCTGAGAAGGAGAAGGGAGAGAGCAGGCTGAAATCCTTTGAAGAAATTTCAAAGCTATTTTACCAGTACAGAGTTCCTAATGAAATCAAAGGCCCACCTTTTTTTTTTTTTCTTTTCTGCTGTTTGAATTTCCCATTAGTTTTTTTAAATTTTATTATAGTTTGCATCATTCATTTCCACAAGATTTTGAGTTACATATTTTCTCCCCCTCTTTCTCCCACCCACCGCCCCAAAACAGCCATCCCAGTGTGTCCCCCCTCCCCCAGTCTATTCT
>JAQQSV010008976.1:0-13636 GCA_028646515.1 Pseudochirops corinnae | reverse complement strand
CGGAAGGAGGGACATATAATCAGTCTTTCACAATATGCCCACTGTGGAGATGTTCTGCGTAATTACATATGTACAACCTGTATTTAATTGCTTGTCCTTCCAGTGGGAGAGGGTGATGAGGGAGGAAGAGAAAGACTCTAGAATTTAAAGCTCTATAATCAAATGTTAAAATATATATGTACAATTATTATTATTATTATTATTATTAACTACATCCAACTGGGAATTAAGATATGCAGGCACTGTGGCAGGGAGATCCATCCTGTCCTACCAGAAAGTCAGAGGGGCGAGGGGGAGGACATAGGAGAGAACAGATTGGGGTAGGAGTTATACAGTGGGATGGCTGTTTTGAGGTGTTGGGTGGGGGAAGGATGGGGAGAAAATTTGTAGCTCAAATTCTCATGGAAATGAATGATGTAAACAAGAAAATAAATTAATTAATTAAAAAAAGATTTGGGATCTCCTTTTCCAGTTGGTTGATTTTCTTTTCATAATGTTCTTGTTTTTCTTGGATTGTTCTTTTTTAAAAAATTTTTCTCAATCTCTCTCATTTGATTCTTAAAGATTTTTTTTTAAAAGTTATTCTATGAATTCTTTTTGGGCAGGTTACCATTTCACATTACTCTTTGGGGTAGAAGAGGCTTCTTCTGCTTCAGTGTTCTCCTCTGGAGATGAACCCCAGTCTTCTCTGTCCCCATAGTAACTTTCTATAATTAAGTTCTTTCTCCTTTGGCTGCTCTTTTTTTTTTTAATTTGTTGTAGCTTATTATTGTCATTACCTCTAGTCCTGGGGTATGAGGGATGGTGCCTCTAGCATCATATCCTCCTTCAGTTCTCTACTCTCACATGGAACCAAAACCAATAACTCTGCCCTCCTGTAAGTGCACACAACTAGTAGCATCCCTGCCTCACTGCTTCTGCATTCACTAAGTGTATGTGGATTCCTTCTTGCTCATGTTCCACCTCTCTCCCCTCCAACAGCCTTGCCCCCCACACACATGTCTGGAGCACAGTCAGACCTGGTGTTCCATATCAAGAGGTTCCCTCAATCTTCCCTGGCTCAGATGCTCCACTCCTCACACTGTCCAGGAGGTAAAAATTCCTGTGGTTGGGGCCAAGGCTACTTCCCAATCCAGCTAGCCCCAGGATTTGCTGCTTGCTGTTTTGGCAGAAGTAGCCTGGAGGTATTTACACTTCACAGGGACCAAACCTTGGTATTGGAATTTTTCTTTGGATGCTTTCCAAGTTGTCCCAGAAGGACCACTGTTCTGCCCCAAATCTTATTTATTTTTACCTGCCTACATTTGCCCTGAGGAACTATTTTTTGTGCAGAAAATCTGGAGGGCTTGACATTTTTTTTTTACCTACTTCACCATCTTTCTAGGGTCTTATTTTATATTTGTGAACACTATTTTTGAACTTGTAATTAAGAAACATTTTAACATTTATCCCTATAGAATTTTGACTCATTTGAATCAGATCAATATTTTAGCCTTTCAAGACCTTTTAAAATCTTTAACCTGGTATGTAAATGTGCAAGCTATAATTCTCAGCAATGTATCAATTGACAGATTTGATAGTCATGTCATCTATTGCTTTAACTAAATCATTGACAAAATAATTGAAAAGCACAGATCCTTGGGATGCTGCATTGGAGACAAAATAGAAGACATCAAACCGTTAATGACAGTCTTTGGCTCTAGATACTTGACATATTCTAAACTTACCATTTTATATATTTGTCTAGCCATGATTGGGAACCTGTGGTCTTGAGGCCACATATGACCCTCTAGGTCATTGAGTGAGTCTTTTGACTAAATCCAGATTTTGTAGAATGGATTCATTTATTAAGAGAATTTATTCTGTGAAGTTTGGATTCAGTCAAAGGGCCACACTTGAGGACATAGAGGGTCACATGTGGTTCCTTACCTCTAGACCAGTTCTCTGTAAAATGTAGATAATATGGTATGTCCCAAAAGACTTGGTGTGGTTTTAAACTTTAAAACTACACTAAGCCACCTAGTATTTTTATGCTTTTTAAGACTTTTAGTGTTACACACATGAGTAATCAGTGGAATCCACAGTGCAGTATAGTTTCTGTTGGAGTTCAAGTCAGGAAAACCCAGGTTCGAATCCCATTTCACCGCATAGGATAGACTTAATAATTACTAAGGTTCCTTCCAGCTGTAAATACATTATCCTATAAATGCCATGATCCTAAAAGTTCAACTCTTATTCCTCACAAAAGTATTTTGAATACTAAAGTTCCTTAAGGCTAAGCCAGTGGAGCATAAGCTCTGTCAAGGCCTAAAATGTAGAATATTTAAGTACAGATGCTACAATGGGCAGTGATTTAATTGCTTTGAGATAGGCTCCTTACTCTGTAATGGATTTTTGGTCTACAGCTTTGCTGGCAAGAACACATTGTTAAATGGGATAAGCATTTACAGTTGAGAAATCTGCAGTCTTTACCAATCAATGTTTGATTAGTTATTTTCTTGATTCTCTAGATTTAAGAGAATGTTAATAATGCAGATTAAGCAAATTGTGTGTGAGAGGATTTTTTTTTAATTTTCTGGAAAGTCAGATTGTTAAACATTTATAAGCATACCCCTTCTTACAGGTGAAGAAAAATTTTTACCAGCCACTTATGAAAATTTTCAACTAAGTCTCTGGCTGGTTGAGGTCTGGCAGCAATGGAAAGAGTGCCAAGACTAAAGAAATCTTGGATCTTTAGAAATCTTGAAGGAAGTGAAGAGTGATCAGTAATCAGTCTGAGGCTGCTAATCCACGATATGTAAATATCAGCCACAATCAGCAAACTGTGTGTATGTGTTTATAGAATATAAAATGAAAGACATTTATAGATTAAATTGTGCCTTGTAGTTGTTCTACAACATTTCCATATTTAAAGAAAAAAATAAGCATATATTATCTCCATGTTCCTTTAACTGTAAAAGTTTTATCTTTTGGAAGACCAATATATCCAGATTTCTTTTTCTCCTATTTCATTTCATTTTTTTCCTTCTTCTCTTCCTCTTTCTTATTCTCCCCTTCTTCCTCTTTTTTTCCATGACTATCTCCTCTTTCTCTTCCTCCTCCTCTCCTTCTTCTTATTCTTCTTTAGGGTTTACAAAATATCTGACACATTATGTATTATTTGTTCTAGTTGAAAAAGCTGCTGTGGATTGGAAGATGCAAGACTTGGACTATATATCCTTTCTGTCACTTTGTTTCTGCTTACTTGTAGTAAATGAAAGGAATGGGCAAATTGATACCTAGTGTCCTTTTTGGTTCTAAATACAATAAAGCACTGAAATTATTTCCACCTAAACTGTTCCAATTTATAAAACAGAGTCAAAAGTTCCTATAATTCTTGTGTATATAGGTATATGAATAAAATGAGAAAACTACATATTAAATGATACTTTGAATGTTCAAGTTCAATGTTTGAGAAGAGTAATTACATTTATTTATGAAGCACTTAATATATGTAAGTTTGTATAATATTTTTTTTGGGAAGCAGCAGGTGTAGTGGAAAAATGACTTAAATCAGAATCATAGGCCCTGAGTTTGAATCCAGGCTCTGCCACTTCCTATGTGGGGGACCTTGGGTAAATCACTTAATCTTTTTTAACCTCACTTTTCATAATATTTGAAATAACGCGTTTGGTTTGAAGGACTATGTTACACCTATTAGATTGACTAATATGACAAATAAGGAAAATAATAAATGTTGGAAGGGATGTGGGAAAACTGGGACACTAATGCACTACTGATGGAGTTGTGAAATGATTCATGCATTCTGAAGAACAACTTGTAAATATCCTCAAATTGCTATAAAACTGTGCATACTTTTTGATCCATTAATATCACTCCTAGGTATGTTTCCAGAAGACGTTTTTAAAATGCAGGGTGGGTTGGGGGAAGAAACTATTTGTACAAAAATATTTATAGCAGTTCTTTTTGTGTTAGCAAAGAATTGGAAGTTGAAGGGATGCTCATTAATTGACTGAACAAGTGTGGTGTATGATTATAATGGAATACTATTGTGCTATAAGAAATGACAAGAAGGATGATCTCAGAAAAATGTGGAAAGACTTATATGAACTGATACAAAGTGAAGATGAGAAGAGCCAGGAAAATATTGTACACAGTAACAGCAATATTGTACAATGAAAGTTGTGAATGGTTTAGCTGTTTTCAGCAATACAATGATCAAAGATAATCCAAAAAGACTCAAGATGAAAAATGCTATCCACCTCCAGAAAGAGAATTGATGTCATTTGAATACAAACCCAAAGCATGCTGAATTTTACTCTCTCTTTTATTTCCTTTCTTAGTTTGCTTTCACAAAATAACTAATATGGAAATGTTTTACCTGGATTGCACATGTATAATCTATATCAAATTGCTTACTCTCTCAGGGAGTGGGGAGAGGAGGGTGGAAGGGATAGGATTTGGAACTCAAAATTATGAAAAAAAAACAAAAAAATGTTAAAATTGTTTTTATATGTAACTGGAAAAAACCAAAATATTATTTAGAAATTAAAAAAAACCAAAATAATGGAGTTATATCAGATGACTTTTAAGGTTATTTCAAGTTGTAGATCTATGATTATTTTCTTCTCATTATTTATCTGATATGACTTCTTATTTTTAGAAATATACCAGATTTATAACCACTCACTTCTGATGTGAAAAATGAGTTTCAATAGAGAATATAAATGTAGAACTACTTTTATGCCATTAATAAATTAGGAAGTTGCCCATAAAACAATTCTAAATATTTTTACATATGTGTGTGCTTTAAAGAGAGGCAATAAAATAGAGAAATGAGAGATTTTACTTTTTTTCATGCTTTCTTATGCCAAGGCTGCTTTACTTGTTGTCTACTGTGTCACATTATGCAATCTAAAACTACCTGACACAAGAAGATGTGCATCAGACTCAGTTCTACAAAACTAGCAAATAGGAGAACGTTAGATGAAACATCTTTCAAGATATGCTATAGAAATAAATTATATTACCATAAGAAACCTGAGAATAGAAATGTCTTTCTTGTAATAAAGCACATCCAACTCTAAAGGATATGGCTCTGACCCACACATGATGTGATCATTTGGTTGATATTGAACCTTCACTTATGGTTATTCAGTTAGCTACCCAAATAACCACAGAGTCACCAGGTAGGCAAGTATTCTGGAGATATGAAGTAATTGAATTTTGTTCTGACCCTCTTTGGCCTCTGTGCAGAAGCAATTTGTGAATTATTTAGGAAGAAAGGAAAAGGAGATTTGCTCTGAGAGAGAAATGCTGGATACAAGAAGAATTTGAGCTCAGTGGCTCTTTTTCTCCAAATACATCTGCTTTCCCAGCTTGAAATGAAAATCTAAATGGAAATTTCTATTCATTTGTGTGCATTAACAAGATCCCTTCCTTTCAATGCTATGAGTTATACCCTCCCTCCATTCCTTCCCCCCTCCCCACACACATGCAACAAGGATAATGATTGAGCAAAAATAAAGTATAAATAGTGCTGAGAAATATGGTATATAAATGTCAATAATTTACTGAATAACCTTTGGATGCTAAAGAGGTTAAAATAACCCCACTGTTAAAAAAAAATAAAGATATAGAAATTTGGGGTTTTCTGTGTAATCTGTCTCAATTCAAATCTAAAATAAGGAATAGAGAAGAAGTTATTGTTAGTAAGCTTTCCCTAGAGTTATAGATTACTATGTGTTAGATAAAGAACTGAGCTACTAGGCTCTTGTGTTGGTGGTGAGATACACACACATACACACAAAAACACATGCACAGACATATATATGTATATATAGACATATACATATATATGTATATATACATACATACATACATATATATGTATGTATATATATATATATATATATATATATATATACAGCTTCCCACATCCTCCACTTTCCTCCTTCCCTCTCTAATTCCTTTTCCTTCCTTTCTCCCTTTCTTCCCTTCCTTCTTTCCTTCCTTTTTCCCTTTCTTTTCCCTTTCCTTTTTTCTTCCCTCTTTCTTTTATCCCTCCTTTCACAATGTTTTTTGGATTTTTTCTTCAGTTTTCCTTCCAAATTCAATATTATCCTTCCAAATCCTTCCTTCCCTTCAAAATATCAATATTATCTCTAGGCTTTTACAAAAAAACCATAAATATGTCCAAAAAACCCCCCAAACCGTGGTCTCTAAAGAACAGTGAGATATGCTACATTTTATAGCCATCAACAGTATTGGCATTTAAGTGACAACCAAAGGGTCAGAGTGAAAATAATGTAATAAAACAATTCACAACTAATGTCAAGAAAAATGAGATTGTAGTCTGGCTGTCACTAGCCTTATAGAGTCCAGGGGCAGTTATGGAACTTTTTTTTTCCAAAGCTGTGATTGGCCTGCCAACATGGATTTGTATTGTCACTCTGAGGACCCTTCTTATAGCCCTGAAGTGGCAACCTGCTGCAGCTGATGGATGTTTTCATCCATGTTAGTATTTGTTGCATATTTCTTCTCTGACATTTTTAAGCATAAAGAAATTCAATCAAGAACTTTTACCATCATGTAATTCATGCTGGTACCTGTACCTCTTTGCCCTGGGTTAGGGAAGCTTCAGGGAAACAAAACAAAACAAAATTTAACACCCACATACGTACACAATGCAGTATTTCATGGGACATTAGGACAATCAGATAATCTGCCCAGGTAAGAGTAAGAGCCACTAAACATTCAAACATAGGTGAAGGAAAAGAAAAATACATTGGAGCTTGAAGATAAAGAGAAGCCTGGTCTTTTTGAATACAAGTAAACTTTTTTGAATCATAATTCTAGATGGTGTGTGGGCCAAGTATACAAAACACACATTTGGTGAGCAATATCACAACTAATAGGAATGTTCCCATAGTTAATGGGAGAACATCCCACAGGATGTGTCATGTTATTCAGTAACTTCTGCTTAGAAAAGAGAAAAAAAAAGTTCTAGAATATCTAAGTATATATACACACATAGACACATATATACACACATGTAGAGATGTATTTCTGAGTATTGTCTATGCTACGTAATATGGGATATGTGTGTTTGTGTGTGTTTGTATGTGTGTATACACACTAACTTGTCATTAGACAGCATTGCTGTGGTAGAAGAATAGCTGATAGTTACAAAGTACTTTCAGAATATATTATAATACTCAAATGATCCTCACAGTGACCCCTGTGAGGTGGAATTGTGAAAGAATCATTATATTAATTTTTATAGGCAAATCATATGATGCCCAGAAAAAGTAACTGAGGTACTAAAAATCACCAAGCTGAATAAGCATTAGAACTGGAATTTGAATGAAAGTAGACTTCATATAGGTAAAGCATAGGGATTCTGTTTTAATGTTGTATGTGGGTGTTTGTGTATTTTTAATTTAACTGCTATAAAACCAAAGTCATACAATTACAGGATCATTGATTTAGATATAAAAGGGACCTTCAAGACCATTCTAGTCCAACCTCTTCATTTTATAGATGGTAAACTGAGACCCAGAGTAATTGAGTGATTTGACCAGGATTACACAGCTGAATAGGCAAAACCAAAATTTGAATAAAAGTAATGTTCTCATAGATAAAGTACTGCCATTCTTTTTTTTTTTAAAGTATGTGTATGAATGTATTATTTTAATTGCTACAAAACAGAAATACATGACTTATTATTGGTGGCATTACAGAATCTCCATTTATATCTTTTTTCACGCCCTCATCACTTCCCATGTGGACTATTGTCTCCCTGTCTCAAAACACTCCCCACTTCAATACATCTTCCACTCACATGTCAAAGTGATTTTACTAAAACTCCTATCATACCATGCCACTCTCACTTCCATTCAGTAAACTGTAATGGTTTCCTATTATTCCCAGGATAAAATTTAAAATGCTCTGTTTGATTTTAAAGTCTATAATAACCAGACCCCTTTCTACCTTTCCAGTATTCTTCCACTTTACTTACCTACTTGTACTCTAAGATCCAGGGACTCTGGGTTCCTTGTGGTTCCTTGAACAAGACATTTCATCTCCCAACTCTTGTGTGTTTTTACTGATTCTCTCCGCTGTCTGAAATCCTAACCCCCTTGACTTCTCAGCTGCCTTTAAGATTCATTTTAAATATCACCTTCTGCAAGAAGCTGTTCTCAGTTTCTTCCCCTGAAAAAACACACTGATGGTCTTCACTCAACAATTATCTTTCATTTATTCTTTATATGTCTTATATATACATAGTTATTTTCATGTTTCCTCCATTCTTCAATTCCCATTTGAATGGGAATTATTCAATTTCCCCATATTCTTTCCCTTTAAAAAAAGTGTGTATAAATGTGTTATTTTAGCTGCTACAAGACAAAAAACAATTTAGCTCAGTGCTTGGCACAGATTATGTGCATAATAAATTCTTGTTGGCTTACTGTTAGATGGCCTGTGAGTGAGAAGGAAGTGCCTGTCCAGTGTTTGCTGAATAGGAACTGATGGTTATATGCCTCAAAATTTGCCCGTATCCTCTTACTGAACTTGCCCTCCCTCACCTCTATTCCATATCACCAAGGCAAATTGTCTTGACTAGGAAATTGGTATTGTGGAAAGAGTTCAGGATTTGGAATCATCTCATGCTTACTAGTTTCATGATCATGGGAAAACCACAATTACTCTGAACCTCAATTTCCTTATCTGTTCAAATAGGAGTATTAATCACATTTATCATAAGGTGGTTATGAGGATCAATTGAGATAATAATGTATGTAAAGTAGTTCACAAATCTTAAAGTGCTATATAAGCAATAGATATTATAGTGATGTTATTATGGTGGTTAAATGAGATAAAGAAAGAAAAAAACTTACTAGAAAATTTTAATATTTTATACGAATGTGAGACTTCATGTTTTATAAATTGCTCAATGGCTATTTATTGATTTATTACTTTATTTAAGACAGATCAGATTGGAATTTTATTGTAAAATATGCAGCTACCTGCCAAGCAGAAGAGGAAAAAAATAATTTCTATGTATATATTTTCCTAGCACAGCATTATATTTAAAAATGCCCATACTATTCAATTAACATTGTTGAATAATTAAATAACTTATGCATCTTCCCCTGACATACAGACAGCTTAATAACTAATCAAATCCCCTAAGGCAATAGAAATGGCCTTTGGGCTATGGCAGTACACCCAATCCCCTATAGCTATTGATAGCACTTCTTTTACAATTTAGGTTTTTCCCCTCCTCTTCTTTTAATATAATCCCTTATCAGTCTGGACTGAGACAACATATGCATCTACTCATGGCAGTCAAACCCACCTAGCTTAATATCTAAGAAAATCACACAAAGTGATGACTAAGATGTAATTGCTGTAAAATGCTATTAAAATGATCTAGGTTATCCTTCTTATTTTACAGAAAAGGAAACTAAGATCCCAAAGTGTTGGGATTTGACCAAGATCATGTCACTAGCTAGAAGAATAGCAAAAGAGGCATTGTGGCATACTAGAAAGAGCAATGAATTTGATATCTGGGAAGCTGAATTGGTGGCTGACCTCTGCCACTTTTTTGCCTTGTAGTCATGAATAGATCACATGACCTACTTGGGTTCTAGTTCCTGAAGGAAAGAAGACAAAAAGGAAGGAAGAGTATTAAATGCTTGCCATGTGCCCAGCACTATGCTGAGTACTTCATAAATATGATCTCATTTAATATTTACAGCAATCCTAGAAGTAGGTGCTATTATTATCTTCATTTTATAGATGAATAAACTGAGGGTGATAGCAGCTAAGTTGCTTGTCCAGGATCACAAAGCTAGTAGCTGTGTGTGAATTCAGGTCTTCCTGATTCCAAGCCCAGCACTCAGACTGTGTGGTGTCTTCTGTTTCTGTCTAAATTTGTGATCCCAATGTCCAGACTCCGGATCCTTTGTTTCACAGGCCAGTGTTCATTCACTAGAGTGTGTGCTACTTCTTCTTTTACTATTCTGAGAACTAATATTTGTTGGTAAAAGCACAAAACAAACAAACAAAAAACAACCAAAAAAAGTGATTTACATTAGACACCAGATAGATGCGTAGCTGTTTGTTGTTATGCCTTTATTATATGTAGCGTATATAGTATTACAGAACATTTCACAATCAATCATTTATTTTTAATCAGCATGTCTTTTCTGAGTGGCTTTTGAAATGCTAAAAGTATTAAAGAAAGGCCCCTGTGGCTCTAGGGAGGTTTTGTGAAAATAATACCCAGAATGAGAAAGCATGGAGCTACCATAACCTTTATTGTTCAAAGGGAATGCACATATAGATGAAATAATACATCCCAAAGAAGATCAAAGTATTATGATATTTAGACCACATGGTATTATTAATAGACTACTCCAAGACTAGTATATCTGTCCATGTAAAACCATTTCATAGAAAGATTTAGTAAGGAATGAACTAAATAACTTCAGCATGGTGTTATCTCTATTAAAATGAATATGATGACTGTGACATAGTTATTATTAAGAAGGCATTCTGGGTTTTAGTTAGAATTCTGGAATTAAAGAAAGAAAGACCTGGAGTTTTAAACCTCAAAGGAAAATGACTTAAGCTCTTTGAGTCTCAGTTTCCTTATTTGTAAAATTGGGATAATGAAAGCACATGCCTCACAGGGCTTTTTGAAGATCAAATGTTCTAGTATACCTAAAGTATATTGTGAATGGTAAAATGCTGTATAAATGAAACTAAGATGATTTTTCCCTCAGACTGACAGAAAGACAACTTGACATAATACAAACAGTAAAAGAGTTAGAATTAGGACACATGAGTTTAAGTCTTAGCTCTGACTATTTATTTCCGACTTTGTGACCATGATTAAGTTGAAACTTTTAGAGTTATACTTTCTTTATCTTTCAAAGAGGTTGCCAATATGTATACTACCTACTTCCCAGAAATGTAGTGAGTAAAGCACTTTATCAAATACCTAGAAATAGGTAGGTGGTACAGTGGTCGGAGCACAGGATCTGAAGTCAGGAAGACCTGAGTACAAATCCAGACTCAGGTATTCACTATCTGCATGAGCGGGGGCAAGTCACCTCACCTCTGTCTCAGTTTTTTCAAGAGTGCAAGGAGGATTATAATAGCATCTACCTATCAGGATAGTTGTGAGGATCAAGTGAGACATTTGTAAAGCACTTTGCAAATCTTAAATCAGAATGTAAATATTAGCTATTATTAAAGAACAATATAACTGTGACTTGAGGCTGCAGATGTAGTAGATAAAATGCTGGACATGAAGTAAAGAGGACCTGGGTTCAGATCTCATCTCTGACATATACTAGCTGGCTGATGTTGGCAAATCACAAGCTTTTGACTACACTTTAAACTTAATGATTACATTATAAATGGGTTATAATCTGCATTAGAGAGAATTCTCACATTGATGAAATAGCTGACTCTTGATGTATTAAAATGTGTAAATGTGAGCTAAGTAGTAGTATACACCTGAGATCTTGCTTTGAGTGCCAGCAAAGGAGCCATGCAATTTAAAATAAGGCTAGATATAAATAAATAATAATAAAAAGACACACATACATAAACAAAAAATAGTGTTATACCCAGTATGATGATACAACATTAAGAGAAAGATTCTCCAGGAGCAATGGAGCTAAGTTTGCGATCTTAGTGCTCAAAGGATAATCCTTTCCTATCATCAAATTGAACACTTTTACAAAAGGATGCTTAATTACCTGAACACTGGCATTTTTTTTTTCTTTCTCTTCTCCTCCCCCAGAAACGCATTCAATCTTTAAAATATTCCACATTTTAAAATGAAGCAACTTTAATCATCTATCTGTAAATTGGTGGCACTATAGGAAATTGACAGCCTGGCATCAGAGTTAAACACCCTTTTAATTCTTTTTTCTTTCTAATTTGTATCATTACCATATCTTATTCTGTCAAAGTAATCAAAGCCTTCAGTGGGAGAAAAAGGTGACTTGTGTGTGAGTTCTACGTATTCATTAATAGTATTTCAATCAAGAAAGTTGGAGGTTCATTTTCAGAAGGACACTTGACAACCCTTTATTAGTTCAGTCCACTGTGCTTTGCAGATATGCTCAGCCATAATATGTAGTTGAGTAGTTGAACTGTAGCAAAATGGAAGCTTCTCCAAGGCAGGGGCTGTTTCTTTTGCTCTCCTATCCCCAGTAACTGCCAAGTTAAGTTAACAAGTATTTGCTATGTGTTTATTATATGCTATGCACTGTGCTAAGAACCAGAGAAACAAAGCAAGGGAAAAACAAACAAAAATGATACTTGCCCACAAAAAGCTAGCAATATAATAGTGGAAACAAAATATAGATAACTAGGTAGACAAAAGATGTACTCAGTGTAAATGGGAGGTAATCTTTTCCCATTTTAAAATATTTTTATTTAAAATTTTGAGTTTCAAACTCTATCTCTTCCTCCCTTCCTCCCCCACCTTCCTTGAGATGGTAAACAATTAGATAGGTTATGAGGCAGAGCCGAGATGGTGGCGTAGGAGCAGCAACATATCGCAAGTCTCACATAGCCACCCCAAAATACCCATAAAATATGACTCTAAACTAATCCTAGAACTCCAAAATGTACACAAATATACTTTCCACAAAAGTCAGCTCGACTACGAGGAACCATATCATCACTGTGAACCAAAACCAGTCTGATCTGAAGCCCTGGCTAAGCCCTGGGGGCGGCTGGATGAGAGGAGCCGAGGAGGCTCAGGTGAGCAGATTGGTGGCAGCTGCAGCAGTGTTCAGAACTAGGTCAGTGGGACTTGCGAGGTCTTGGGAGAAAAGCAGTCAGTCTGAAACGCCTCCAGGCGGGAAAGTGAAAGGCAGAGGTTTTGCTCCCGCCTCCACATTGCAGCTTCCACACCCTTGGCCTGCAGACTGCAGGGGGACTAAGCAATCATTCAGAGGCCAAGTACTCTCGCGTTGAGTGGCCTGGATCCACATCATGGTCTTGGGCTTTGGTCTTGTGAGTCTTCTTTATCCAGTGAGCTGGAAGTGGGAAAGGGACCCAGCACCTTCCTGAGAGCTATGGCAGCCGAGAGGACCCCGGGGATTTGGGACAGAGCTTTCCCTTCTGAAAAGAGAGCCCCACAGAGATTAAAAAAAAAATCACCGACTGACTAACCATGAGTAAGAATAAGCATAAGAAACAATGTAAGAACAGCAACCAAACCCTAGATTCCTTCTTTGAAGAAAAGAAAAAAAAGACCAAAGCAGAGAGCTGCAGGACAACACAGCCAGAGCTCCCTCACCAGGGGCTTCCAATAAACATGAAGATTGCCTTAAAGCTAGAGATGAGCTGAAGAAGGATTTTGAAAACCAAATAAGAGAAGTGGAAGAAAAATTGGGAAGAGAAATAAGAATGTTGCAAGAAAATCATGAAAAGAGAGTCAGCAATCTAACTGAAGAAATCAACACCCTAAAAAATATATTAACTCAAATGACAAAAGAGGCCCAAAAAGCCAATGAGGAGAAGAATGCCTTCAAAAGTCGACTTTGCCAGATGCAGAAAGAATCTCAAAAGCACTCTGAAGAGAATAGTTCCGTCAAAATTA
>JAQQSV010008975.1:0-13636 GCA_028646515.1 Pseudochirops corinnae | reverse complement strand
CTCTCTTTCTCCCTTTCTCCCTTCCTTCCTTCCTTCCTTTTTTTCCTTCCTTCCTTCCTCTTCTGTCTCTTTCTTTTCTTTCTTTCTTTCTTTCTTTCTTTCTTTCTTTCTTTCTTTCTTTCTTTCTTTCTTTCTTTCCTTCCTCTCTTTTTAAAGTAAAAATCTAATTATCTAGTTTGCTCGTTGATCTTCTTGATCATTCTTACAGATGAGTCTAAGGTCCAGGAGCAAGGCTGCATTTCCCTCTCAGGGCTCTTGGGGCACCCAGGAGGTATCAGAGGTGATCCTCTAATGCCATCAGCTCAAGCCCTAACTGGTATGTTTCTCTCTCAGGATTATTAGATGAGAATCATTTTAATCAGCCAGCCTTAAGTAACTTTTAGAATGGAGTATTTACTAAGGCACAAGGATACACTAAGAACAATTGGTACAAAACATCCCTCCAAAAGTTTGTGACACATTTTCTCACAAGTACATTCAGAATCTGGGGAGATGTGGACTCTAGCTCAGAAAGTATACGTGATAAAGGTCCTAATAGCTAGAAGTCCTTTTCTCTCTTTGTTAGGGTGCTCAAAAAGTTCCCTTTAGGCATGGTGGAGGTTCTTTGTTAGACTTCTTGTGGATCTATGAATCTATGTCCAATATTAGTTTCCAAAACAGACATTTCTATTACTTGATCTGGGCATACATACATGCCTCTGGACACTGCCTGAGAAGATGGGAAATGAGAAGACCAACATCCTTCATACCCTTTGAAGCTTTCAGTGTCCTCTGGCCAAAAGAAGAAGGAAACCTAGCTTAAGGCCAAAGCTGAGAGCTTTTCTCTCCCCTCCCCACCCCACAACCCCAACCAGGTTCTCTAGGGGTTTCCTAGAACATTATTTCTCCCAATTAACCATTTGCTGGAACTCCTCAATTATAGCTAACTCAAAGATTTTATACAAGACCCCAATAGCATGATGAAATCTCAGACAGTTCAAATAGCTTTCCTGTCTGGCCATCATTTTACTTTATCCAATGATTTTCAAAGACTTTTCACACTTAGTCTAAAGTCCTTCATTGATTAGATGGAAAGGTGTTCTCACTTGGTTAAAGCATAAGTGAGATATGTTCTCACCTAACAAATTTATCGGCTTATCATTTTTAAAAATTATGTGTCAATTTTTTTATCATCTCCACTTTTTGTTTCAAATTTTATTTCTTCAGTCATTTACCTATCCATCCATTCATTTATTTTTTTATCCATTTACTCATTTATCTATTTATCCATTCATCTCTTCATTCATTCATTTGTTTATTTGAGTCTGAGTTTCCCTAACTTGCCCAGACTGGAAGTACAGGGGCCACTCATGGACTTAATCCCAATAATGACCACGTGGAAGCTTCAATCTACTCTGTTTTTCAGTCTGGGCTAGTTCATTCCTCCTCATTCTCCTCTTTAGACGGTCTGGTTGTCTTCTGCTCTACATATATTATGAAGAAACTGTGATAACTCTAAACCAACTCTCTCTAGGGACCTGGCAGTATGGGGTCTCAAGAGTGTGTTGAGGGGAAAAGTCTGTACTTCTGTTCTAGCTGAATCTTCAAAGTAAATATCCTTTTGTAAAAGCTATTGAAGTTAATTGGTTGTGTAGAATTGGGACACTAACCACTGGTGATTAACAGTGTGCGTGAGTGAGAAAACACACTGGAATTGGAGCATAAGGAAACAGCATTAGAAAAAGATACCTCTAAACCCTCACAGGTACCCCAGAGTCCTGAGGGAGAAATGCATTTGACTTCATTCTGAGAGTGAGTTCAGTGCATCGCTACACATAAATGCCTTATTTGTTGTGTATATATTTAACATTGATACTATTTCATTATCTATCACACCTTTATGTGTAACACAATTTTTCTGCTTATCTCGCTTAACTATCCATTTTGACTATTGCTTTTTTTCTTTCATCTGAAATCATGATTGCCATTCATGCTTTGTTGGATTTGGCTAAGGCACAACAAATTCTATTCCAATCCAAGATTTTTAAGTTTATGTGAATTTTTATATTTTAAGTATGTTTCTTATAAACAACAAATTGTCTTTAATATTCCTGCCTTAAGTCACCACTGTAGACACAGTATATCTACCCACAATTTAAAGCTTTGCCATGGTTGTAGGCCAGGTCTGACTCAGGATAATCCATTGCTTCTGGTTTGGATTTAAAACAAAAATAAGGCAGCTAGGTGGTGCAGTAGATAGAACACTGGGCCCCAAGTCACGAATACAGACGTGACCTCAGATGATTACTAGATGTGTGACCCTGAGCAAGTCACTTAACCTCTTTTTGCCTCAGTTTACTCAACTGTAAAATGAAGATAACAATAAGACCTACCTCTCAGGGTTGTTATGAGAAACAAATGAGATAACACCTGTAAATTGCTTAGTATAGTGTCTAGTACATAGTAGGTGCTATGAAAATGTTAGCTGCTATTACTACTATTACTACTACCACAGCTGCCACTACTACTACTACTGCTACTACTACTACTACTACTACTACCACTACTACTACTACTACTTCTACTACTACTACTACTACTACAGCTACTGCTGCTGCTGCTGCTACTACTACTACTACTACTATTTCTATTACTATTACTACTGCTACTACTACTACTATAGCTGCTGCTGCTACTACTACTACTATTTCTACTACTACTACTACTACTACTACTATTTCTACTGCTACTGCTACTACTACTTCTACTACTACTGCTACTACTTCTACTACTACTACCACTACTACCATAGTTGCCACTACTACTACTACTACTACTACTACTACTACTACTCATAGACTATAGAAAATTAAGGAAAGGGAGGTTAAATAGTATCCCTGACTGTGTTGGCCATACTAGTGTTTTAGCCAAACCTGAGAAAGAGCCACTCCTGCCTCCTTGTGGGCTGGCTTTTGTACTTATACCACCAAGAAGCATGAACCTTAGTTCTCTGAGCCAAGTAAGACTTTACGATGATTCTAAGGCCTTGTAAGAAAAAAAAAAAAGCTAGTAAGCCAGTCAAATGTTGCATTTTCTACAACCCTGAGACATAAGCTAGATGTAACCTCTCCTGTCCCTGAGCCATTTACATTTCTCTCATTACACTTTTATATTTAACTTAGTATTATAGTTGTAAGGGGGCAGGGAGTCAGAAATAGTCCCCAGTGGTGCTCTCATCCTGAGAAAGCCTTGCCACGTATTTATTTATGTACATATCTTATTTCCCCCACTAGACTATAGCTTCCATCCATGCAGAGACAGCATCATGTCCTTTCTATTCCTCTCAATGCCTAACAAAATAATTTGCACATAGTGGGTGGCCAATAAATATTTTTAGAATGATAAATCAATTAGCAAATGAATGAATGTGTCTAAGGAAAGCTTACTGCTTCACAATGTATCTTCTTTGACCAAGTATATGCCGAAGGAATCTTTTGTTGTTGGGAAAGCAAGCTGCAACATCTTTGCTTTTGTTTGTTTAAAATGGATCCTTAATAATCTTTCTGATTTTTTTTGCAACTAATTTATTCCAAAAGGGATCAGTCTCCTTTCCTAAATCCTCATGAATTCGGCAGCACACTGTGTCTCTCCCACTCATTTCAGTGGTTTCCCTCCCCATCCCCGCAGTGTGGTGTTTTGGGCCCATCTCACATTCAAATCGCGCTCACATATTGATGCTATCGGCCCATCCCTTTCACTCTCCATCCCTCCACATTCCTCCCGCTGTTCTGCATGTGTGTCCTTTCGTTCCCGACGATAGCTTTCACTTTGGTGGCCCCTTTGCAGTTTTCCCTTCACGCTGCGCCTCGGGTCCACACTCCTGCTCAGCAGTTTAGCAGCTGGCCGCTGGCCAACTCTCACCCAAAGCCGCCTCTCAGCATTGCCTGAGCAGCTGGAGTCCTCTCCATCTCGTCGCTGCAAGTGACACGTTGTGGTGTTTTCCGCGCAAATGCCAGCACTGACTAGAAACTCTCTGCTGTGCATTTTGGTAAATATGGAAACGCTCTTTCTTTTAATGAACTTGACCAAGGTGAGCATTTTCTTATACAGGAAGCAGAAAAAGAGGACCTCGACTCCTTATTATGTACAGCTTATTTTTACAGCATATTTCAGATTTAATAGTTCTAAATCCTGCTTGTGTGAATCCCTGTATGAACTTCCTTCTGCTCTTTTCTGTGTATTTTTAAAATAAGAATTCCTTTACAGCATTTCCTTTTCTCCCTCCCCGCCCGCTTTTTAAAAAAGCACCATAAAAACACTACCGCTTTTTAGAATCTAAAGTCTTAAGGGTTTATGCCTTGGTCCTCTGATCCAGTTAAAAAAAAAAGCCATCCCAATTCAGGCAGTAATAATAATTATGGCTAGCATTTATATAACATTTATTATGCACCAGGCATTTTACAATTATTATCTCATTCAGTCCTCACTAAAACCCTGCCATGTAGGTGCTGTTATTATTATGATTAGTAATATTAATCATAACTAACATGTATATGGTTCCTACTGTGTGCTAGGCACTGTACTTAGTACTTTACAATTATTTTCTCATTTAATCCTCACTAAAACCCTTCCATGTAGGTGCTGTTATTGTTATGATTATTAACATTAATCATAATAAAGTCCCATATAGTCCCTACTGTGTGCTAAGTGCTTTACAATCATTATCTCATTTGATCCTTACAACAACATGTCAGGTAGGTGTTATATTATTATTATTATTGCTTTTTTTTTTTTTTGGACGGGGGAGGGCAGGGCAATTGTAAGTGACTTGCCGGGGGTCACATGGTTAGTAAGTGTTAAGTGTCTGCGGTCAAATTTGAACTCAGGTCCTCTTGACTCCTGGGCTGGTGCTCTATTCACTGAGCCATTTAGCCACCCCCCTATTATTATTGTTGTTGATATTAACTAATGTTTCTATAGCTCCTACTATGTGCCAGGTGCTGTATTAAGAGCTTTTCAATTATCTTATATAACATAATTATTACAAATATTGTCTTACTACAATCCTGTCAAGTAGGGTTTATCATTGTTATTATTAATAACTAGAACTTATTTAACTCCTATTATGTTCCAAATAGGCATTTTTGTCATCTTTGTATAATTTCAAATAATTTGTTACATCTTATAGGTTCTATCAAATCATATAGGTTCTATTAAAAAAATAATTTAGATATTTGAAACATCAAATTCAAAATAGGTGCTGTAGTCAAAGAACATTGGTTATGGTATCAGAAGACTAAGTTTAAGACACCAGCATTTAGTGTGACCTTGGGCAAATTACTAGATCACTCTGGGTCTCAGTTTCCTTATCTATTAAAAAAAAAAAAAAAGCTTTTGAGCAGGAATGGACCTAATTGATCTCTAAGGCTCCATCCCAGCTCCAACATTCTATGATTCTACTTCCTCCTTTGCAGAACTCTCTCTTGCTGTTATATATTGCACTGTTTTCCTCTCTCAATAGTTATAAATTTTTTTGAAGTAGAAATTAGTTTAGCCTCTGACAGGATTGAATGTTTGGAGGATGGAAATGATATTGCTATTCATACTGAAAAATAATCAATAGAATGACAAGAGAATAAACATATTTTAAACCAAGCCTGCAACTTGTCCACATTTTATTTATTTTTCCTAAGAAACCCACCTTGCTATTGGTGGGAATGTTTTCTTTTGTTTTTAAAAGCTGTTTGCTCATAGAGAAATGTATATAAGATATGTCCTCCTCTATTTTTTCAAAAAAGTTTCTACATTTCCACACTATTTGATTAAAGATTGCAGATGCTAAGTGCTTTGTCCAAATCCAAAATGAAGACCTCTTTGGATTCCCCGTTTTCTTGGCTCTTTCTCTTTTGTTACATTATGAGCTGGCAATATCTTTGGTGTAATTTTGCATTAGGATGAGGGATATAGCTTGTGTATGTCTCTTCTTCATAAACAAAAAAGAATTTATTGCCTGTGGGGTTGGCATCATTTCAATATGGCACAAAGATGCATGTTTTCATTTTAAAAATCCATGGAGGCTGCTCTGTCCATTACAGGAAACCCAGTTGGTAATATATCTTCATTAAAGTAATAGAAGGTTGGAAACTACAATCAGGTGCCACACATTTTCCAATATAATCAACACAAACCTGATGTGAGAACTAAACAATTATTACTCTCTGAATTGGTCCTAGATTACCAAAAATGCAATTAGACTGAGAGAAGTAACACAGTGGGGTGTCACATCCATTCTCTTTAAGTCATTTTCTACATCAGATTTTTGTGCTGTACAAAGAAAAAATCAACATCACAGTGTTGCTTCTTGTGAACAGCACTGATATTTCACTTGGGACTAGGGAATAAAGCCACCTTCTATATCAGGCAATCGTTTGGGGAAAGATCAAATGTTCATAGTGCCTTGACACATAGTAGGTACTGGCAAAATGCTTGTTGAATGAATGAATGAAATCACAGGCTCAAAGGGACCTTAAGAGAGTCATACATTGTGCTTTCCAGGATCTATGGAACATAGAGTAGGCCCTAAATAATTTTGTTGGATGAATGGATGGATGGGTGTAGAAATACATTGAAAACTGCTGCACTTTGGGAAGAGTTCTGGATTTGGAGATAGAGGACCTGGCTTGATTTCTTGCTTTGCCTCTCAGTATTTCTTTGGGTAAGCTACTTCTCTGGGCTTCAATTTCCCCCTCTCTAAAATGAAGGAAGTGGAGGGTTGGACTACTTAATCTTAGAGATTCCTTCTGACTCTAAACCTTGATCCTAGAAGGGTCTAGCATTTTTCTTTGCTATTTTTTTTTGGAGGGGGGAAGGCAGGGCAATTGGGGTTAAGTAACTTGCCCAAGGTCACATGGCTAGTAAGTGTTAAGTGTCTGAGGTCACATTTGAACTTAGGTCCTCCTGACTCCAGGGCTGGTGCTCTATTCACTGCACCACCTAGCCACCCCTAGCATTTTTCTAAAAAGAAAAAAATAGAGGTAGATATGACATACCTTGATTTCAGTGAAGCATTTGACAAAGTCTATAATTTTATCCATGTGGACAAGATAGAGAGAGGGCAACTAGGCGATAATATAGTTAAGTCAATTTGGAATTGACCTAAGGGGTAACTCATTGCAGTGACCAACCATGATTCCAGAATACTGATGATGAAGAATGCCATCCATCCACCCACATAGAGCAGAAGGAGACACACGTAGCCAATGGGAGAACTTGTTTTACTTACCTATGCATACTGATTATGAGGGTGCCCAGAGACCCTTCCTTGGCCCTGTACCTTGGATAATGGCAGAGGTGGTAAACTGAATAAATTTGCATATGACACAAAGCTGGGACAGGCACCTCATCCACTGAATGATAGTCAGGATACAAAAAGATCTTGTCGAGGTGGAACAATGTATCCCAGCTAAGAAAATAGAATTTCACAGGGATAGACATAAAGTCCTTCACTTGAGTTCAAGTGCTACATTAGAACATCTAGATTTGATCTGCCTCCTTTTTCTTCTGGATATTAGATCTCTCTTAATGTAGCCCTAGATTGCATTGGTTTTGTTTGTCTGTCTGTTTTTTGCTTGTTTTGTTGTTTGGCAGTCACAGCACACTGTTGATTATCTTGAACTTACAGTCCATTAGAATTCCATTTTTTTCAAACTATTGTCCAGTCACTTATAACTAACCTTGAATTTGCATAATGTAACACTCAGACTCAAGTGTAGGACTTGACATTTATTCCTATGAAATCCCATTTCATCAGTCTGGATATATCATTCCAAGTTGACAAGGTGAGTTTTTTTTTTTTTGTATCAATCAATCTAAAGGTATTAATGAAGCACCCACTTTGTATGTGCCAGGGCCCATGTTAGGCACTGGGAATACAGATACAAAAAAGTGAAACAACCCTATTCTTAGGAAAGATCCTCATTTTCCATTTAGCAATGGCGGCACAGTCCTGTGGCCAGTGTACAGCCAGGTGCTTTGTGCAGGGTAATTCATTCCAGAGTACTTATCAGCCCACAGGATGGTCCTCTCCTTTACTGCCTTGTTGGTCCCTTTTCCTGATCCTCAGTACCATCTCACTATACAGGAGAATTAATGGGGAGGAAGAAAGGAAGGAAGGTAAGATGGGAGGAAGGAAAGAAGGGATGGAGGGAAGGAAAGAAGGAAAGAAAAAAGGAGAGAAGGAAAAGAGGGAGGGAGGTAGAAAAGAAAGAGAGGAAAGAAGGGAGGAAGAAAGGAAAGAAGAAAAGGAAGAGTGAGGAAAGGAGGGAGGAAGGAAGAAAAGAAGGAAGGGAGAGAGGGAAAAAAACAAACATTTCTTGAACACCTACTATTTGGCTGGCACTTTGCTAAGTGTTTTTACAAGTATCTCATTTGAACTGATAGAAGAAAACAGACAGAACACTGGGCTTCGAGGCAGCACGCCCAGGCCCTGCACTGACTATCATTTTGTGACCTGGGATAAAGCCCTTGGCCCTTAGGGATCACACATTCCTCACTTGGAAAACAAGGGGATGGGTTAGAAGATCTCTAAGACTGTCCAATTGGAATGTCCTAGGATTCCAGGCAGTGGCCTTTGAGATAAGAAAGTGGAGAATTAAACAAGAACAATTCCTTAACTTAGGCTACATAATAATCTCTTGTGTTTTTTTCAGCGTCTGACCTTATTCTGGTGAAACTTATGACTCGATGACAGGAAGGAACCGAACGAGAGGCCTGCTGGGCTGCGATCTTGTCTGCCACGAGTGGGGAGGGGAGGGCACTGTTTTGCATTAGATTCAACATGAATCATTTGGAAGGCTCCTTGCCAAACCATGCCCTGCCAAAGGTCACTGATCC
This sequence comes from Pseudochirops corinnae, assembly GCA_028646515.1. Classification (NCBI taxonomy): domain Eukaryota; kingdom Metazoa; phylum Chordata; class Mammalia; order Diprotodontia; family Pseudocheiridae; genus Pseudochirops; species Pseudochirops corinnae. The sequence continues at coordinate 4,765 of JAQQSV010008975.1, read as the reverse complement.
TTAATTGCCAGCCTTGTGATTTTCAGTCACAGTCAATTGGAAAGTATCTAGTGGTGGGTAATTACTGTTGTCATGTTTATAGAGTAAGATCAAGGAGATGGACTAGGGAGGGGTGAAAGGAGGCAGGAGAGGGAAAGATGGGGGTGTGGGCCATGTACCTGGAAACCCTGGGACTCTCATGGGCTTTGCAAAGGCCTGACTGAAGGTAATGCCTTTGGAATGGAATAGGGAGGATGGACTTCTAATCTCTGAAGTCCAGAGGCTCATTTCCTTCTGGCTCTGGATCTGAGGATTACAAACTGGCAAATCCAGTCCAATCTAATCTAATCTGTTCCTCACATACAACATCCATTTCCCCTCTCCACGCCTTTGGACTCATTGCTCTCCATGGCTCTACTCAATCCCTGTATATAAATACTGCTCAAATTTTCCACGAAGGCCTCCTGGCCCTCCGACTCCCAACTCTGCCATAAAATTGTATCATATTGGTTAACCAGGGTCTGGTGCATATGGAGACCCCATCACTTTGCTCAGATGATGTGACCTTTCCATGTGGAGGCTAGGAAGATTACTTCCCCAAGAGTCATGATGAGTTAGAAGGGAAATGTCTTAGAGAGGCCATGGGGGACATTCTGTAACTGATTCCTGCCATGGGCTCTTTGATTTATTGTAAAGCTAATTGAAATGACCTTCCAGCTTTGGCTACTTCTTCTTTGTTCCCTCACTTCTGGGAGGAGCTGGGGACTCCTTTGTTGTAAGGAGAGAGGCCTTGGGACCTTCTCTCCTCTGAAGTCCTGTGGTCCTTGGCCTCTGCTTTTGTCCTTTTCTCTTACAGGGAAAGGAATGGACCCTCAGTGATCTTGTGAGTTTGAGGTCCAGCATGCCAAAGTTCCAGCGTCTGGAACAAGGAGAAACCTTCTGGACCCAGGCCAGTGGAAGGTGGATGAGAATGGATTCAGCAGTCTTCATATTGCATCTGAACACGAATGTGGTGGGACCAATGCTGCATAGGACCTGGGCTAAATTTTAAGCCTACTGCCTCTTCCACCCAGACCAGGGTAGCTGGGGAGAGTAGGCCCAAGGCATTGGGGAAATGTTTGGGCTTTGTTCAAATTATTATCTCCTTTTATAAAAGTCAATCAATGTTAAGCAATTAAATGGAACTGGGATGTTAGTTACTGGTACCTAAGGACGGGGAGAACAGAGCTGGTGGGGACTTGAGCTCATGGCAGCAAAGAGACCCCCCCAACCCCCTCAGGCTAGTTCTAGGAGAAAGGGACAGGGCATAGGTACCACATATTTATTGTCTGTGTTTCTGCCATACTTACACGTGTATATGTTGTTTCCTTGAGATCAGGGTCTTCGGGTCTCCTGTGGCTGTTACGTTCCTAACACAGAGTAGTTGTCCCATGATGTTTGCTTGCTTTCCATTTGAGTGATCTTTGATTAGTTCCAGTGATTTCATATGACCCAACACAACATAGAGTTCTTTCTTTCTGCCATCCCTAGAACTGATTCCTTCTCTTCTTCTGTGATGAATGCCTGGGTACAAAGCAATGGGGGCAGTGTGATTGTCCTTGCTCTTCCTCTGTTGTTTTTGGGCAGCTGCCCCTCATCCCTGGGGAGCCTCTCCCTCCTCACCTCTTGAGCGAGTCTGGCCATGATCCTCTCTCCTTCTCTGCCCCCTCCTCCCCTGGCACTTGTGACTTTCCATCCAAGGTCACCTTGGAGGGGTAGGTAAGCAGAGCCTATTTACAGTTGGTCCTGGCTGGGGATGGGCCAGTCAGTCTCCAGGACTCATCCCCACCTCCGGCTTCCTCCCCAGTTGTCCTGTAGATGGCAGCAGCGCCTCAATTAGGACCCTGCAGAATTCCTGGCCCCCTGACTTGGGCGGGCTCCCTCCATGCTGCAGAGCTCCAAAAGTTCTCCCATGCAGCAGGCAGACAGAAGCAATGCAGCTAGACAAAATTTGTTTTTAAATGGATGATATTTGGGTTTCTTTTATGAATGTTCCTAACATCTGGCATTCAAAGAAAAGAATCAGTCTAGACTATCAGGGCTGATATCAGTTTGCATTAAATTTTGGCGTGCCTTCCCAGTTAAAATACCATCTTGCTTCCAAGCCCTTCTCCCTCCTCCCTTCATCCCTCCCTCCACACTCCCCCCCTTCTCTTCTGACCTTTTATCTCAGCAGGGGGCCTGACAAGAAAGAGGGTTCTGGAAATGTGGTGTGTTTTTTATTAGGTTTTTCAGCATAAAAGTCAATGGCACAGGGCTGAAGGGTTTTTCTCCCCTCCCTTTCTCCCTCCCTTAGTATCTACAATAACACCTGCTACTTGGGCTTTCTTTAATTTGAGATGGATGACCAAAGACCAAAGTCTTGTTTGGCACTGAGATAAATAACAGAAATAGTAATAATAATAATAACGATGATAGTAATAAATTGGTTTCTCTGAAGGTGGATTTTGGTTTGGTTTGGTTTTGTTTTTAGAATATTTCCTGCCTGAAATTTCTCGTGCACCCTATATCCCTGGTCCTGGGATGTTTTCCCAGGCCCTCCTCATGTCCTTTTCCTTGTTCTCCCTCCTTGTCTCTATCTAGGTGTTCTAGAACTTCAGACTGGAGAGGGGAAGGTTCTGGTGTGGAGCAGGAACTAGTCCCTTGGCTCCAGAGGCAGTGCCCATACCAAGCTGCTTGAAATGCATCTTCAGCTGAAATTTGCAAGACATGCCATGGAGGAAGGGGTGGGAGGTGGCAGAAGACCCCAAGACCGTGCCCTGTGTCAGGGGAGGCTGAGCAGCTCAGGACACTGGTCGTTAGGCACTGATTCCTTAGGAGAGTGGGGAGGCTGTGGCTGAACAATATTGAAAGCTCTTCATAACTTGGGCTCAACACTGCGTCTTTGTACCTTTGCATTAACCAGCCCCCCTCCCAGGGAATGCCCTTCTTCCTTACCTTGGTCCCTAGGAATGCATAGTTTTCTTTGACATTCCCTCAAGTACCTTCTTCTGGGCAGTCCTGCTGTGGTCTCCCCAGGTTCTAGAGTTTTCTCTTCCAAGATTACCTCGTATCTATTTTTATAAATATCTATAGACCTACATGCTTTCTACCTTAGTAGAATGTAAGCTCCTTGAGGGAAGAGCTCATTTCACTTTTGTCTCCCTAGCCCCTAGTATAGTACCTGGCACACAGGACATTCTTAATAGCTTTGTGATTGATTGATTGGGGGGACATGGGGGAAATTATCCTGGAGCACCATCCAGATGTTTTCTATTTTAACTAATTCTCCTTGCCACTATAATGATACTAATGAAAGAGTGTTAGTATCATCATGGCCCTCTAAATTTCAGCATCCCTGGATAAAGCCCCTACTGCCTTACCCTAGTTGTAGCTTTGGGTATAGGAGAGATATTAAGCAGGGATATTAGCTACCTGTCTCATATATGGAGGTAAAGAATAGCCCCTGGATGCCAAAGTTTTTTCCAGAGAGTGACAGTAAAGATCCAACCAGTTCCTGAGAAAGGACCAGGGAAGGTCAGGAAGTTTGTGAACCTCTTGCCTCCAGAGTGTTTGCTGGAGGCTAAATGTTAAGTGCCTCCCCCTGTGAGCCAGATCACTCTGTGGCTTATGAGTCATCAGGGAAGAAGGAAGAAGAACCCGGTGTAGTAGAATCTGGGGGAGGCATGAGAATGAGAAAGGAAGCTCAGTGCAGACCCAGGGACCAGAAGAGCAGCCCAAACAAAGGGAACTGCCAGACCAGTGAGGTTATGTTTATTCTCCAGCACCCCCTTCTCCACATCATCCCAACAAAAGCATGTTCTGCTTGCCTGGGTCCTACACTGTCACTGGGGGCACTCAAAGGACTGGACCAAATTTTTTAGTCTCCTGTCCAGCCGATGTCCCCAAATAAGCGAATGTCCCCTTGTTGGCACCTCTTCCTTTGTATTTGGGCACATGAATTGAAAAAATGACCTGTGTAAATGACCCTTTACCAATGTAATTATAATAATAACACTTTGTACAGATAAGGGAACCCTCTCTCCTGCAGGATTCATGTTATACTTTTTAGGCAAAGTCCCCTTATTTCTACAATCTGTGTAGTGGAGGGTCAGGGAGCAGGGTATTAGATCTCTGTTTTGCAAATGAGGAAACCAAGAGATTTTGTTTTTTTGTTTTTAGAGTGTGGTGATGCTGAGCTGAGCCAGTTGTTAGTAAGGCAAGGTTGAGGAATGGAGGTTTCTGAGCCTAATTCTTGGTAGGTCATTTTAGCTGCACAAGTAACCCAACAGACATCCACAAACACTAACTGTGGTTGATGGATTGTCGTCATCTTCATCCAAGCATAGCTTACTGATCATCCACTCACCCAATGCGCCAAACCAACTGTAAGGCAGTCCAGTTGTATTCCTATCTATGGTAATATATTCGTGGCCCTGAATGTGAAGTATTGGAGTTTGTCTGTGGAGCTCTATGCATGAGTTTTTGGTTGTTTGGTTCTGACCATTGGGTCTTTGAGTCACCATACTAGTGTCACATTCTTTTTTTTTTCATTGACTTGTTTACTTTTAGTTTACAAGATTCAGTCCCACAATCCCTTGAGTTTCAAATTTTCTCCCCTCCCTTCCTACCCCCCCATGGTGGCGTACAATCAGGTATAGGATCTGCAAATACTTTCACATTGTACCATAGTCTGGTTGTATAGAAGGGTTGTAACCAATGGAGTGAACAATGGGAAAAAAGAAAGAAAACCAAACATGAAAAAGAA
>JAQQSV010008974.1:0-13636 GCA_028646515.1 Pseudochirops corinnae | reverse complement strand
CCAAGACAACGATCCGGATCCAGGCTGCTCAATGTGAGAGCACTGGTCTGAAAACAATCACTCAGTCCCCCTGCTTTTTGCAGGCCGAGGGCGGGAAGCTACAACGCGGAGGCGGGTGCAAAACCTCCGCCTTTCGCTTTTCCGCTCTGGAGACCTTTCGGCCGAACGCCTATCTCCCTCTTTCACAATCCCCCCTCCTCGCAGCTGGTGCTAATCCGTGCTCACCTGAGAGCTTTCTCTGCACCTCCCGCCCCCCCCGGGGCACAGCCTCGGCTTCAGGCCAGGCTGGTTTCGGTTCGCAGTGCTGATATGGTTCCGCGTAGCCGAGCTGACTTTAGTGGGAAGTATCTTTGTGTGCGATTTGAAGTTCTAGGTTGGTCCAGAGTCCTATTCCATGGGTATTTTGGGGTGGCTATGTGAGAGCTGCGATATATTGCTGCTGCTACGCCACCATCTTGGCTCTGCCCCCCTCACATATTTTTTCTTTTAAAAATCTTTAAACTTCTTTGAATATATCAAGTATATCATTTAAATGAAAATACTTAGTAGTTTCCTTATATGCTTTTTTGTTATTTTTTTTCTTTTTTTCTTTTGCTTTTTTTTTGGGAGAGGGGAGGACAGGGCAATTGGCGTTAAATGACTTGCCCAAGGTCACATGGCTAGTAAGCTTTAAGTTTCTGAGGGAGGATTTGAACTCAGGTTCTCCTGACTCCAAGGCCATTGCTCTCTTCACTATGCCATCTAGCTGCCCCTTGCTTTTTTGTTCTTTACAAAATTTAAGGCTAACCACACCCTATCTGAGTAATATTAAGGTAAGCAGGCCCAAATTGGTGTTAGTAACTTTATTGTCTAGCAACAATTAGAGAAATCATCCATAGTACTGTTCTGGCAGCAAAATGATAAAAAGAAATATATAATCAGTCAGTATCTTCTATTCTTCACCAATCAAATATTCAAGTGAGAAATTAGCTATTATGTTCATTGGGGTATTATTTTCTTCGAGATCTACTTTATGTAGACACCACTATAATTAATTTATCACAGAACAGAATGCTTACAGTTGGTTTGCTCTAACACAAATCGCGTGGAGTCTCAGTGCCCTCTGGCTTTAGTATCTAGAATGACCAGTACCACCTTCATAAGATCTTGTGACAGTCACTTAAAAATACTAACCCAGCCTTTCAACAACACTTTATTAAAGTAAATATTTATAGCAGAAAATAATCAGGTCTCGATTCATACTTGAAAATAAATTGAAAATTTTCCAGTAAGTTAAAAATCCTAATTGTAGTTACTTACGAAGCAACTCCTCTAAAGATTCTCTAAAAGAGGGAGATCAGAGTAAAAAAGAGGAAGAAATAAGATAATTTTTCAAGTAAATCTCAAAATGCCACACATTAAAGTTCTGACATCCTATCCCATTATGTAGATCCAAGGATTTCCACAGTGAAAGCACTATGATGTATGTTTACCAGCAAAACACTCTAGGTTTCTTTCTTGGTGCCTCTAATATTACGACTCTTACTTTATTCCCTATAGATTAATATCTGAAATATATCTAAGGCTTGGGTTCTACATTAATTATATAACTATGTTCTTTTTAATATCAGTATTCAACTAGTATGTTTACATAACTATGCTGTATGGAACATAACAGTCTCTCAAGAACTGAAATGATTTCACATAGAGAGCAATGGAGAGACGTGGTATTTATGAGAAGGAGACAATATATAACCAAAGCAGTGCTTTGAGAAACAGGAGGAAAAGATATGATCAGGAATATATATGATAGGAAAAGAATTGACAAGGTTCAGAGAGGACCGGTGGATAGTTTAAATGCTCTTCTGATAACTTCCAGAATAAGAAAAAAGTAAAGAACACCACTAGCATATGAGGTGCTGCCCCACCCTTGTGGTGAATTTAAGAAAGAACATAAATAAGTATTACACAGAGTGGGCAAACAGGGATGACTACTGATCTTCATATTTGAAAAGAGGACACAAACTGATGAGATCTCAAATCCAGTTAATTATTTGAATACCATATAAATGGTCAGTATGAAAAATGTGATTTACAAAGTAGATGGTCTTCACCTTTGAACCTAAATGCTATCTTCTAAAATTGTAAGAAGCTAATTAAAAAATATTCTACCAGTTGACTTTTTACTTATATATTATGCATTATTATATTTTCCTTTATCTGACTGGAATGACTTTTTAAAATCTTTTTTTAACAGTTCAGCTACATTTTTCACTAAGCTAGAAGTCCTCTAACTGCTCTCTTTCTCTAGTCACCTGAATATCAATTATCTCTAAGAACACAATAAATAGTAGGAGAAAGATCAGTACCACTATTTTATTTTTTGCATAGTTAACAGCTTATCATGAAGCACAAATCAGCTGCAAAACACAGTCATTCTAGTATGTCTCAACTATTCCAATGTACCTCAGACTCTGCATTTGAAATAATATCTGTGGCCTCTATTTTTATTACAGATCATAGGACTATTGGTTCCTAGATCATAGCATCACAGACCAGTAAGTTTTGAAATATGATTGTGCATTCTTATTAATGTTTAAAAATAATACAGTTGGATATAAAAATATATTTAAGAACACTTCTTGTGAATCTAAACCTATAAAAATAATTGAAAGAAAAATATCATTTAGAGCCTGAATGAATATGACACATAACAGAATTTTAATTGGTCGATTTGCTTTGCTTAACTAGTCCACAAGCTAATAGAAGTGAGCAGTATCTAAAATTACTATTCAATGAGTAATCACAGAAAATCTACAAAAGTCATGAAAAACTACACTAGTATAATATTATTGCAATAGTACTTCAATAATGTCAGTACTAGAGAGGTACTTTGAACATGTGAATGAAAATATCTATGCTAATCTATGCTAAACAGGGTCAAGAATTATAAAATGAGATTGACATATATGTTTAGCATATGGCTATTTAGCACATTGTCTTAAAGTTAGCAAAACAAATGTAGTCATATCCTATATATCTATATTATTTCCTAGAAATGCAGCTTCCTAGAAATTGAAGTGGAATCCTAATATCAGATCAGATAAAAAAGAACACTATTGTTAATAATAAAATTGGTTATTTTTTAAAAGATATAGAAATAGTAAAAGAAAAAACCTGAAGGGCCTACATTTTTCTGTGGAGGGGGGATGGTAATCTCAATTGGAAATTCTTTATTTTGTTTAAAAGTCTTCCATTCAGAGAGAACTCACAAAACATACCCCATGATGATGGGAATTTGAATAGATAAAAAGATCAGTTCATATATTCTCTCAAACATAGTATCTCTGTACAACAAACTCCCATGAGAGAACATAATTGTCCCATGATCTCTTTGTTAATCATGTCCCATACTACTGTTATAAAAAGGTTCCATTGTATTTGTCACACATAGCATGTAGGGATGAGAATTACATCATTTCAATGACTTAATTCATGGTCAATAAAATATTCTCGTATTGACATCCATAATATGACTTTCTAAGCATCATTTTATGCAATGTACACATACTGGGGAATGATAACACAATGAAAAAATAAAACCATGCTTATGCCCAACTGTGGTATTGTTCAGTGGCAAAACATTGCTTTTTGTTTGTTTTGGTTTGTTTCACTTTGTTGTTGTTGTTGTTGTTTTTCCTGAGATTACTCACCTGTTTTCTGATCCATTAAGCTCAGCAGTCTTTACAAGGGATAGCAGATATAATAGTCTTCCCCTACGTATATTTTTATTGTGATGTGAATACAAAGTACATGTAAAACATACATAAAATATTCACGCTGCCAACATCTTTTTTAATACTTTTAAGCTGCCTGGAACATGGAAATATTTACTGTTGAAATAAATCTCCTAATTGTTAAATATCTAAAGCAGCTATTTCTTGATAGCATTGTAAGTGTTCCTTATGGGCTTATACAATTATTATTCTTTTCACTGATATATGTATCGCAGGAACTACCCTCTAATATTTCATAAAGAAATAGTATGGAGAATAAATAATCAGAGATTTACCAAATCTATTTTTTTTCTCTAAATATACATCTAAATTTTAGTAAACAACACCTCCACAATCAGCTTTCTGTATAGGAAATAATGCCTTTCATTCCACCTTATTAATGAACCTTAAACACTTCTCAATGTGATTTTTTTTTATTTCAACAGCAAATTAGAAGTTAACTGAGAAATTTCAAGAGTAGCCATCCACTGGGAGCTTCAATGAGGTAATTTTTTTTTTCTTGATATAGTATCCAGATTACTTAACTTAATTTGGTTTGTAAGATTAAACAAGATTGAAGTAAGTGAACTGTGCTTTAATGAAAGAATGGCTTAACATCCATGACACATATTTGGGGATGAGAGATGATGGCAGAGAAGAGTATAAACTGTCATGGGAAGGTTGCAAATCAGGTTCCATTCTTTTCTCCAAAATGTGCTCTGAAACCTAAATCTCTAATTTATGTTTCTATAAAGTCTATTAATATGAAGCAAGCTGGGAGTGTCTTAAAACTATCCTCATTACTACTTTCTTCTCTTTATGTCTACTGTGCATGGGTTACCCCATTTAGTTGACTTGGCTCAAAAAGTTTTTGAAAATTCAAAGTCAGGCTGGCAGTTTCGACTATTTTGTCTAGTCAACTCAAGTCAATGCAGAAAAAACAGTCTGTATACTTTATCTACAGTGATTGTGAATTTGGGTAGTGATTATTTACTCCTTAGGTAAACAAAATAATAGTAGGTAGCATTTATATAGATTTTTTTCTTTTGTTTTGCAAAGTACAAACTATGTAAATCAGAGCAATCCACTTAACAGCTATTTTCCTCAGTTTACTCTTCTCTAAAAAAGGGGTACCTATCAGGGACAAAATGCAATAATTTCCACACAAAGAACTGTTTTATCATTTAAAGATTTTTTTTTCCTATTAAAACATAAATGAGTTTTTGTGCTATTTATACAAAAATCATAATATGAACATTTCTAGCAATTGGTGGTATGCTCTATTCTAATTTGATTCAGGATGCAGCTTCCCACCACCATTTATCTATAATCTATTTTTGAACAATAAGGATACTCTAAACTTCGTGAACTCATGATTATGGTAAGGACAAACAGAGAGGAAAAGATAACATGTTCCTCTCAAGGACGGTATCTAGATTCCAGAAAGAAAATCAACAAAAGAGAGAACCATCTGCTATATTGATTATAAAAATGTTTTCTCAAAGAAAATAAAACATAAAGAAAAAGGCTGGTTATGAAAACAAAATAAGAGGTCCTACAAAGGATCAAAATGTTATTTTCTCCATTTCATTTTCCATTTTTAGAGTTTCCCTACACCCTATTGGATAAACACTATTTTATTTCCCTCTCATACTCACTATATTGATTTAAAGAAAAATTTTGTGGTAGAATTATGTCTTTTTTGTGGATCAGTTTTGCACATATGCTGTTAACAAGACCTAACTAAAGTGATCTCAGGAATCCTGGCATCCCGGACCATTTTAGAGGGCAATAGACTCCAAAAATAGGAGTTTGGAGTCTTCCTTTTAAGGATTTTATATAACAATCATAAATATATTTCCATGTTTCTTTATATTCTTAATATTTGTTTATCTGAATTGCATTATATTTTCTGGAGTAATCAATATTTCCCTGTTATTGGACTTTTAATTTACTTTTAAGGTTTTTAATTCTCCACAATTACAAATAATGCTAATAAAAAATCTTTAAATCTACAGGATATACCTCAACAATGGAATTATTAAGACAAAGGGGAAGGGTGATTGCTCACACTCCACACTCATAGACATTCTCACATTCAACAATCTGTGACCCTCTTCATTTTTTTCTTTAGGACTTCCACTGATAATCTTTCCATCGTATTGAAGACCTTGCTTCATTCCTCCAATATTTCGTGGATACCACTGCCATGTTTGAGCTGTCCATCTGATATCCTTCATTCTCATCACATTACCTTCTGGTTATACTATTTTCTGTGTTTCTGAGATCATAGAGATATAGGATATCAGATTTATAGAGTGAAAGAACCTTAGAGTCCATCTAGTGAAACTATCTCATGTGAAAGATGTGGAAGCTGGGTCACAGACAGGTTAAATGACTTTCTTCAGGTCACACAGCTAGGAAATGAGAGAGGCCAGATTTAAACACTGAGCCAGCCTCTGCATCCAAATCCATTACTCATTTCATTATGCCTGGCTAACAGTAAATCCAATTTTACACTTTATAGATCAGAGTTTTGATGAAATTATATCAACATAAGGAAACTCTCTAATACGTTAAACCCCCATTTTCCTCTTTTGCCCCCTGCCTTCCTGTGCTGCACCAGTTTTCTTAATTGTCATCAGAGAGTACACCATTACCTCCTGAAAGCTTTCATAAGAAAATCGTGAAAAATTCTACAGGTAAACTCAAGAAAAAGGACTACCTACTCCACAAAACCAATGAAAATCATACTTTAGTGAGTCATGTCAATCAATAATTTAAAACCATTTAAAAATAGTTATTACCTCTTTTTTCTGTTTGGTTTTTGCTTTTTTTGAGGGGGGAAGGCAGGGTAATTGGGGTTAAGTGACTTGCCCAAGGTCACACGGCTAGTAAGTGTTAAGTTTCTGAGGCCGCATTTGAACTCAGATCTTCCTGACTGCAGGGCTGGTGCTCTCTTTACTGTGCCACCTAGCCACCCCAAGAACTATTACCTCTTGAAAATTACATCACAAATCTCAAAAGAAAATGTTCTGTATGAAGACAGTATAAATCCAGGTTAAGTTCAGTTTATTAAATGCTTGCTCAACTGGTCTGCTTTAACTGTAACTGACAAAGAAATGGGAATACTGAAGTTGACATGAAACTAACAAATGGCTGCAAGGGAATGCTATAAAAATCTTTCCTTCAATACTAGTTTATTCTGTGAAATAACTCCAGAAAACAAGAAAGAAAAATAAAGTGACATTAGTGATTTTCCTAAGATTCAAATGCATATTAGGTTTAGGTCCCATAGAGGAATTATAGACATCCCCAAAAGATCTTACCATCTCAGAGATATTTCAGTTCCTAGGCCTGTACCAGAAGCATCCAGCCAGTCTCCAGTATTTGATGGCTGAATTCATATGCACCATGGAAGAAACTGACTGAACAAATTGGCAAGTCTGATTTCCCAAGGACAACCTAATTGGTTTTTTGTAAAATGGGAAACCCAGAAGTACTACTCCTTTTTCTTCAATACCCCATGAATCCATATCGAATAAAAGCTATCAAGCCTTTTAAATTTTAAATTAAATTACATCTGGCATAGAGTTGATCTGAAATATGTTTTTAGTTTTGGTTTTGGTTTTCCTCTTTGTTAGAAACCTCTATAGCCACCTTTAAATGTTTTTCAACAAAAATAAGACTTTCAAGATATGGTTACATTATTTGATAAAAAAAAAATCAATCTGGGTATTTCTTTTTGTAACAAGAAAAAATATACGCTCCCTTTGCATAATATTTTGTTTTTATTCAAATTATAAATTATACTTGTTATATATTGATTATACTAGATATTGTATATTAGCTTCACATTTCATGTATATTACATCTTAACATTAAAAAATTATGAGACATCCTTTGCTAAATCATATATATGTACATATTATTTCACATTATTAATATTTCAGTGTGACATCAATTATTTAAAATAGTGAATGGATTTTAGTTTAATGATATCTTCTTGTAAGGCTTCTGCACAAACTTAATATTTCAGTTACTTTGTAGCTATAAGAATGGTCTCTAACTGCAAGTGACAGAGAAATAGGAATCCTGAAGCTGATGTGAAGTTAAATAAGAACTACTAAGGATGTACAGTTATCCTGTAATATTCTATATTTTGCCTTATTTAAATATTACTCAAGGTTTAACTGTAATCTAACAATTCATTTTTTAAAGTGAAAAGATTAATTCAAGACAGTCATAAATGATTACATTAACAATGTGCATGACTAGAAAAAAAGGTAAGTTGTTCACATAATGAAAGTGATGGTTCACAGATGGAAAACCTGTGTGCTGCCCTGGAACATATGGAATGGTAAGACACATATATGTCCATGGTGTTTAGGGTGAATCTACTATGAAATATTTATGGGAAGAGAAGGTAAGGACCAAACACAGAATTTTTGCAATCTGAGCTATTAATAAAAGTACTCACATTTTCAATTAAACATTTTAGTTATTGAATTATAAATTATTATTATAGCTAATAACATCTATAATACTTAGCATTTATATAATACTATAAGATCTGCCAAATGGTGTCTATGTTACCTCACATGATCCTCACAATAGCCCTCTGCAGTAAGTCCTATTATCTCTATTTTATAAATTAGTAAACTGAAAGTAGTTAAATTTTTACCTATGGTCACACAGTCAGTAAATGTCTTAGTCAGGATTTGAACTCCTGTCTTCCAAGTCCAAGGCTATTTCCTGTAAATGTACCACCTAGCTGCCAGTGCTAGGCCCTTTGCTAGTTGGATGTAATCACAGATATAGATTTAGATTTTATTCTAAAGTTGATCTTATTGTATATTGATTATAGAAGTGTAATGGTAATAAGAGATTTTGAAGATCTTCCTTGCCCCTTAATAAGCCTAAATTAAACTTGGGGATCTTCCTTGATTTGAAAATATACTCTGTCCCTTAATAGGCTTAAACATGGAGACTGTGGTGGGATAAGTTTGCTGAAGGGTACAGCAAAGCCCAAAGCAAGCTTTTGCTTGCTTGAGGGAAGCTTGTTTTTCAGGAAGGCACAACTTTTGTTACTTTGTAGTCAAATGGGTCACGAGGGTTGTGGCATTCTCTGACCCTGGAAAAGGCTATATATACCCTGATGTGAGGTTTTGCTTTGGGTCTCACTTTGGAAAGAGCTGTGTGATTTGACCATATGAGACTCTGGGCAGCCTTTGAGCCCCCGGCTTTGAAAACCCAGATGTTGGTGCTTTTCCCTCTGGTGACTAACTGTATGTATGTGATGATCAGACAGCTAGAAACCCTGTTTGTTTGTCTGATGAATTGTGTTATTTTCTCTGTCCATATTTTTGTCTGCTTATAACTTCTATTTGTATTCTCTGAAGTTCAGGGTGCTAACTTTTTTCCTTGAACTAGGTAAATGATATATGTTTGATTAAATTAAGATGGTTAACCCTTTTTGAGTTGCTTTCCTTTAGAAAAGCAGATCAAAGAACTTGTACTAGCAGCTGTCTTGGGTATGCTAGGGTGTTTGTTGCTTGCTATAAGAAGGAAATTAAAGACCATGATTTATGAACTTCTTGTCTAAACTTCTGTAAATATTTTGTCCAGAGTAGAGACATGGACAAAAAAATAGTGTACTGAATTGAATAGCATTAAGGCTCCTACTCTAGATTCTCATTCCCTCACAAAAAATAATTTTCCACATGTGAATGAAAAGTTTTTGTTTGTTTTTTTTAATCTCTAAGCACTAAAAAGATAAAACAGAAGCAAGGGGAAAACACTTAAAGAACATAAATTACTAAAGTGAAGACCTCTGTGGAAATGAAGGGTTATGGGATTAATTCCATTTTCTCAAAATCTCAGGTTCTTTGTTGTAAATTAAGCAACTTCAGAAGCCAAAAAATGCTGTAAATCTTGTGGGAATTCCTTTAACAAATTATCATATTTGTTACAAAAACAGCTGGCTTTTATGCAGTAATTTTACAGTTTATAAATGTTTCTATATACATGGTTTCATTCTATACTCATAGGTTCATACAAGTATTTCTACCATGAGGAAACTTAAATTAATGCTGAGAAAAGTGACTTGTCAAAAGTCAGATCTCTGGGACTTTAACCCAGGTCCTCTTATTTCAAATCCCATGCTCTCTACATTATACCATGCTGTCTCTGTATATAGAAAGAGGAATCCCTATGTCAACAAAAGAAATAGCAAAAATAGATAAATTAGAGATGATCATTCATTATACAAAAGAATTATCTACTTTACAGAATGATACAGTAGGTATAGAGTTGTACTTATAGTCAAAAAGACCTGAGTTCAAATCCTGTCTTAGTTATCATGTGACTATTGGTAGTCATTTAAGTCCTCTGAGACACAGTATCCTCATCTAGAAAATGATGCATTATCTACCTGAGAGGGTTGTTTGGAGTCCAGGGAGAGTTAGAAATGAATTACAATATATGCAAAGTATTTTGTAAACTTTAAAATGCTATATAAATATTAGTTAATTTTTCTCCTTGCAAGGTCCCTTAAAAAAAAAAGAACATTCCTTAAAGTATAACTCAATTTTGAAAACTCTGCTTTTTTTTCTTTTCTTTTCCTTCTATTTTGTTCATGTTGTATTGCCAACTCATGCAGTCAAAGGATACAAGCGGAGCTATGCAAGTAAATAGAAAGCCTTAATCTTATCCTACTCAACTAGAAACTTCACTCTAGGTGAGCTGCTATTCATTTGGATTCAGGCATTCCTCCCAGAATTTAGTCATAGTTACGTAGGCTACATTGACATTGAACTAAATGTTTAAGTGGAAAGGGAAAATGTGGTCATTCACCCAGATGTTTTCAAATGCTTATTGTTTCATTACACAATTAAAAATTCCAGAATTGTTATTGACTTTTTCTTCCTGTTTCCATTGCTTCTTTGGCACACCGCAGATGTAGTCACAGATGCTGGGTGCACAATAAATATTAAATAATTATAATGAGCATAATATTCCTTCATAGTCAAAATTCCCATTAACTTCAAGGTTGAATATGGCCCCAAGATAGGAACATTTTCCCATTTTCATTGTTATCATGAATTTTCCCATTATCTCTAGACAGTGCTCAAACTTTACAATGTAACAATGTTTTATTCGGCTTTTTTTTATTTCTATGGTTGCCATGGGGTAATAAATCAATGAATGATTCCATAAAAGTCCATATTTCCTGACAGATGTGCATTTTATACTGGATGAAGGAAGATAAACAATATATACCAGGGGCATAATTGCCAGTACCCATTTGAAGGAGATTGGGATTTTTAGTCTCAGCTCTATCTGTTTTCACATTCAAAATATGGTAGTTAAGGAAGTGCATCCCCATGTCAGACAAGTAAATCACTCCCTTGGTCCTTTCATCCCATTTTTCTTTTTTTGTGACAACATCGGTGACCCTTCCCTTAAATGTTCTCTCTCTCTCTCTTCCTCCCTCCCTCCCTCTCTCTCTGTCTCTGTCTCTCTTTTTCTGAAATACATTTTTAGAAAACTCTTATAAGAATTCTAACTTTGTGCCCATATCCAAAAAGTAATCACTGGCCATTCCTAGTCACTGGCCAAGCTTCGGTAGGATATGGCCATTGAGTACTGTAATACAGGACAGGCATTCTTAAGCAACAACACAAAACAATCAGGTTCAGAATATGTATTGACAAAAAAATTCATTAAACCGTATTGACAATTTATGCACATGTAAATCACACAGGTCACACCAATTATGAACTGAGGAGAACTCAAATCAGAAAATATGAACCTTTTTATGAACAAGAAATATCTTCCTGCTGGTGTTGACTGTCTTTCCTAGGTTAGATTTGTTGTTATTCTCTTTCCATTTGCATCCACAGCTCTTCGGGTGATCATTTATTAAACGATTTCTCAAGTGCCTAATGAATTAACTTAGGATGATAAATCAGCCTCTTCTCCACCATCAGAGCTGTTTTGACCGTGCAATTATTTCACACAGGCATAAACAGTGACAACAATTCTCCAGCCTTAGAAGGTACTTAAAGGGCTTATTATCTTATTTTGAAGATCATGTGCCTAGAATATTAGACTTTCTTTTTAAGGTGGCTGTTTCATAAACAAATACCGTTTGCATAGCTAAGTGTTTTGCATATTCAACACTAACCATATTAATAGGATCAACTTATCATTTATCTCAGAATCTGACATCTCTAGTTGGGAAATTTACATTGCTAGAGCAATGATTAGGAAAATTCCATTTCTCTTGAAGCTTTTGTTTCTCTAAAAGCTATCCCAGCAAATCACTCTCAAATTATAGGGTTCAGTAAAGTGAGTTAGACAAAAAGGCAGACAGGAAGAAAGTTGGTACCACATATGTGGTATGTAGATGCTGATCAATCCATTTAACTAACCCTTTTGTCATTTAATTCATCCACAACTGTATCTACACAATGTCAACATAAGCAGACAATTAAATGAAAACTCTCAGTCAATAGGGTGACATATGCTATGTAATCTAAAAAGAAAAATGAAATGAAGATAGGGTTATTTACTGATTTTTTTCAATTTTCCCATATTTATGAGTATATTTTTTAGAAATCCCAAAACATGTATATTTCTAAGAACTTTGATACTGAACAAAAACTCACATATTATCCTTCTCTGGAAACTTGCCACTTATCAGTTTATTGTGAAAATTATAATTTGTATTTCTAATTTTCATACCATCCCCATGTTATAGACAGAGTACTAAATGTGGAGTTAAAAAGATCTGAGTTCATATAGTGCCTTTGCTGGTTAGTAGTTGTCTAACTATAGACCAGTCATCTTACCTATGTCCAACCTCCCCATTTGTAAACTAGGTATAATAATATCTATAGTACCCATCTCGTTTGTTGTGAAGCTCGAATAAGGGGGAATATTCCATTTAAATAGACACACACACATATGAACATTTTGTGTGTAAATAAACACACATACACATCTGCATGTGTACCTTCACAATTTTTCTCTCTACAGCTTCCTAACATGTTATCTACAGAAATGTTTCCCTAATTTAAAACATACAACTCCATGAACCTGGTCATCTTCCATCTTCAACTTAAATATGTAAGGGTTCTTTTGTCACAGATGTTTATCTTTCTAGACAAAGGTGTGATGCTTTTCTGTAGAGATTAATTGCCTGCCTCCAGTGAGACGATATATTGGAAAGAAGAACTGAGTTCCTGATTAAGGGAGAAGGTTCTATCACATAGGGAAAATGTATAACACATGCATTCTTTCACATGATTGATTAGGCATCATTTCCTCTCCTACTCTGATGAACACTGCCCTGTACAAAGAGTAAATTTTTGAAATAATTTGTTGCTTACTCATGGGTACTCAAAGTGCAGCATTACAAATGGGCAAGTATAAGGGAAAATATTTCAAATAATCTCATGAGAGAAGTCTGCATTATTACAACAGTAAACAAGTTAAGGAATTTCTCAAGTGTTAAAGGATTTTATATATCTAGTTGAAATTTGAATTTAAATCCCTTCTAGTCAACTGTGTTTTTACTTCCAATGAGAAGTCTGGTTTATATGTGTAGGAGATTCTAATACATTCATTGAATTTATGTATAACACAAAGTTTAGAGAGATATCATTATTCTTTCCAGACCTTTAGGTCAGAATGAAAAGGTCAGAATGGTGGCTTGAAGCAAAAAAGGTAAAATTCAATAGGGATAAATGTAAAATACTAAAAATAGAGTTCAAATAATCAATTTTATAAGTATAAGATGAAGGAGGACTGGATAGGAAGCAATTCATGCAGAGAAAATTCTTTTTTTTTTTTAGCTCAATATCGTTCAAGAATAT
>JAQQSV010008973.1:0-13636 GCA_028646515.1 Pseudochirops corinnae | reverse complement strand
GAAGACCTTATTAACCAATGGCATTAAATGATATTTTTTGTATCAAAGCAAGTGGTAGCAGCTCTTGTCTTGTGGGCATACATAAACATAATACTTGAGGGGCAGTTAGGTGGTACAATGAATAACATGCTGTGCCTGAAGTCAGGAAGACTTGAATTGAAATCTGACCTTAGACACTTACTAGATACTTGACCTTGGACAAGTGACTCAATCATGTTTGCCTCGCTTTTCTCCTATGTAAATAGCTACAGAAGGAAAAGGCAAACCACCCAAGTATCTTTGCCAAGAAAACCCCAAATGGAGTTATAAGGAGTCCAACATGACTGAAAAATGGCTGAACAATAGCAATAGGTGATTCAGTAGATAAAGCTTTTATTATTTCTACTTGTTCAGAAAAGTAAAAAAAAAAAAAAAAAAGCCCTAAGCTTTCCTGACCATATAGCTGTACTTTTAAAGAATTATTTTCTGTATACTTTATTTTTTTTTACCTTCATATACCCCCTTCTCTACCACTCCCCTGCTCCAAATGTAAGCTTCTTTTGAACAAGGACTTTTTCATTTTTGCCTTGTGTCATAATTGCCTAGAATATTGTTTTACATATAAATATTTGATTAATGTTTTCTTTAAGAAAGCTAGATCATTTTCATTTGGACTGTTGTCTGGCCTCAATGCCTTTATCTGCATTATTCTTCATCTCATTAAATTGAGTGAATAATTTTTATTTGTGAAAATATTTTGATATTATATATCTGTTTTGTGTAATAGTAACTATCCCTAAGAATGGTAATAAAGCTATCATTGTTTTATCCTATCACAGAATATAATACATTCATCATCTATGCCTCTACCAAAGTCATTGACCAAAAAGATAAATATCATAGGGCAAGAATAGATGTCTGGGACATTTCACTAGAGATTTGCCTTCAACTTGAGATCAAACTGTTAATGATGTTTTTTTGATTGTAGTCATTCAGCCAGTTCCAAATTCACCAAAGATAGATAAGGGATTTATTCATATTTATAAGACCTTTTTCCAGTAAACAAATGGCCAAAGTTTTCAAAAGAAGAAATATAGGCTATTAGTAGCCGTATTTTTAAAAATACTCCAGATCACTAATAATTGAAGAAACAAAAATTAAAGCAGCTCTGATATACTGTTTCGTAGACATTAGATTGGCAAAGATGACAAAAGAGAAAAATGACACTATGGGAAAAAAAGACTCACGAATGCACCTTTCGTAGAATCATGCAGTAGTCCAACCCTTCTGAAAAACAATTTGCAACTAAACTCAAAAAAATTATTTAACTGTGCATACCTTTTGATAAGGAAGGGAAGAATTCTGATATGCACAAAAATGGTTAAACATATCTTCTTAATAGCTCCAAACTGGAAAGGAAGGGGTTGCACATCTACTGAGGGATAAGGAAATTACTGATGAATGTAATGCAATATAATTACACCATGAGAAGCAATGGAATGAAAAGTGACTGAGGAAATTGAGAAGACCTTTATGAAATAATGCGAAGTGAAGGGAGCAGAACTAGGAGAGAGATTAGGCAATAACCACATTTTAAAGTAAAACAAATTTAAAAGATTTGGGAATAGCTCGATATAATGGTAAGCTACTAGTCCAGATGAATAAAATGATGTATGATATGTGCCTTTTGCCGGAGAGGTAATGAATATAAAATTCAGAAAAGACATTTATTTTTTTGTATATGGACAACATAGAAATTTGTTTTGTGTAACTATCATATCTGTTATATACTTTTAATTTTTTTTTCAATTAGAGAACCATAGAAGGGAAAGTTAACAAATATTTGTTTTTATTGTTGTTCTAGCAATAGACACTATTCTCTCTCTGAGTCTAGCATCTCATTAGTTCATCTTTTCGCATTCCTCGTGGAACTCCAGTGTTCAGCATCAGCTTTCTGAGCTAACCCACTTTTGCACCACCCTAGATTGAAGGTCAGATATTCAACCAGCTGGGATGCTTGAAAAAGGAGAGGTAAACAGTTATAGAAGATAGTGGAGTCTAGGTAAAATAAAAAGACCATAGAGAAGGAAGAAGCCTAGAAGTATTTCCATAGTGGAACTATCCAATATGCAGTACAAGGGCAAAACAAAAAACAGGCAGGAGGTTTGAATAGAAGGTAAACAAGAGGGACAGTTTCAAAGGTTTCTCAGAAGTTTTCCTCATCAGTCTCAGGAGGCCCTCTCCTCCAGCTTCTTTGTGGGTGGGAGTCCATGATTCCAAGCAGGTCAGCCCAGGATCAGGAAGAAAGCTAGTCACCAACAGGTTGCTAGAACCTGGAAGGTTAGAGTTGGGAAAGGAAGAGAGTAGGCCCAGGGACAGTGGCTTCTGGGAATTTCCCTCTAGCTTTGTCCCAAAAAGTACCCTCCATACTTTGAAGGTCACACACATCACCTACCCTCTATAGAAAGAATAGAGAACAAGGTATAGGTGGAAGAGTATACCAGTGCTAGTCCTATGGCAGTTATCTTCTTAATCTAAATGCCTTACTTCTGAGACTAGCACTCAATTTATCCTGCATATATCTTCTTTATTTATAATTTTGAGCTCCCTGAGAAAAGATTTTTCTGCTTTATTTTGTTCCCCATAGCACTTAGTTTTGGTAGATAACTGGCTGAGTGGATAGGTAGCATAATTGATAGAGTGCTATGCTTGGGGTGGGGAAGTCTTGAGTTCAAATTCTACCTCAGATACTGTGTAACTTTGGGCAAGTCATTTAATCTTTGCCTCAGTTTCCTTAAATGGATAATGATAGCACCTATGACCAGCATGGATGTGAGGATCAAATGTGATTATACTTGGAAAGCACTTAGCATGGTGCCAGACCCTTAGTAGATAATTAATGTTGGTTGCCTAACAACATAATGGAGGCAGTTATGAAATTAAGTCAACAAACATTGTGCTTACTATGTACTACTGCATTAAGATTGTGTAAATTATGTCCTCAGAAAAATGTTGGCTTTTCTTTCTATAACTGTTTGCACATCTGTTACAAATACTGTGTCAATTCACCTTATTCTCTCTCTATTGGTATAAACTATGTTCACTGAATATTTTAAATAGCTGGTTGCTGTTGTTTTAGCTACCACAACTGCAATGGCACTATGTGAGGGAGACTAAGGAGTTAGCAGCTAGTAAGTTAAAAGTAAGCAAAGCAGCTGTGAGCAGAGAAAAAAAAAAGCAGAGAGTAAATGTCAGTGGCCTGAGGGCTACCCCTAAGAAACTCTTGGTTCAGTAGTTTAGGGTGAGTCTAAAAACATAGAATGACAATAACCAGTATGGACAGCTCTCCTTTTATGTAAATTCACATTGCAAATTTGATTTGACCTAAGGAATTCTCAAAGAAATCTGCATTCAAAAAATAATTAAGAAAATTTCTTATGTTATACAGCCACTATAAGATAAGATACTGTATGATTCCTTAAGCAGAAAGGCATCTATAAATCAGTTCCAGTCTGCAGGCGGCATTCTGTTTCTTTTCCTTTGTTCAATAGTGATCCTTCTATTTTTACCATGGTTGGCAGCAAAAATGTTCTTGAGGAGAAAAGTGACCCATCTCGTAAGTGT
This sequence comes from Pseudochirops corinnae, assembly GCA_028646515.1. NCBI lineage: Eukaryota > Metazoa > Chordata > Mammalia > Diprotodontia > Pseudocheiridae > Pseudochirops > Pseudochirops corinnae. The sequence goes on along the minus strand of JAQQSV010008973.1, from coordinate 10,033 downwards.
AAGACATTAATTGTTTTGAAAATGGAAATGAAAGTAATTAGAAAGTATGAAGGACAACAATTGTTTTCAATAGCATGTGAACTTAGTCTTGTGGTGTTGACTATGAATATCAAAGTGAATCATGCTGCCCTGATAAAGTAACATGCAAAAGGCAGTGCTTACATGAAGTTGACTTCTGGGTTGAAACAAAGAGAAAGTGTTATTCCAGAGATTAAGAAACTATTAACTATTTGAAAGAAGACCAGGCTCAGAAGAATATTCCTTTAATCTCGAGGCTCAAAGCCTTTTTGAAGATATAAAGGTTAAAAAACAACAAAAACAACCTGAATGAACACAGTTACAGCAAGCAGGGGTTAGATTGCATGATTTTAAAACAAGTGCAGGATTTCTTAATGCACACCTCAGGAAAGATTGCTTGTGCAGATATTGAAGCAGCAAAGAAGTTCCCAGACTTCATGCAAAAAATAATAGAGGAAGATCCCTATTTGCTGGAGCAAAACCTCTAATGTAGACAAAAGTGGCTTGTTTTTAATCAAAGAATGTAATCACTAACCTACTTCTCAGTGGAAGTTCCACTGTTCCAAGATATAAACCCTTGAATTATAGAGTTACTCTTCTGCTTGAAGAAAATGCATCTGGGAGTTGCAAATTAAAACCTATTCTTGCGCATCACTAAGAAAATGCGGTAGCATTGAAAAAATCAGCAAAACAACACTACCTGTGCATTATTTTGATAAACCAAAGGAATGGATAATCCTTATTATCTTTGTTTATGGGCTGCTTCCTTCCTGAAGGGGAGAAATTTCTTGATGATATTGTCATTCCTTTCAAAATTCTATATGTTTTGGATAATGCTCCAGGTTAGCCTCCCCATCTGGATGATTTTAATGAAAATACAAAAGTGGTCTACCTTCCCCCTAACATTGCCTCATTATTAAGGCATATGGATCTGGGGGTGATTGAGAATTTCAAGACAAATTACTTACTATATTTGTCCAGGTTATTGCAGCTTTGGATGCAAATAAGGACTTGACATTGAGAGAGTTCTGGAAGTCCTATGATATTTAGCAATCAATCTGAAATATTGCTAAGGCATGGGAAGATATAACAGAAACATATATAAAGAAAGTTTTGAGAAAAAGTGCACCTGCAGTTCCTTCAGAATTTTTGTGGATGTCAAAGATGAAATGTTTGAAAAAGTAACAAGATTATAAAATTAGCACAAGAATTGGAGCTAGGAGTGGATGAGAATGATGTGGAGGAGTTGATTCTCCTAGAGAACTGTCTAATGAGGATCAGATTGAGCTGCTAGCTGCAAAAATTGCAGAAAAAGAAAAGGAAGCCTTGGAACTTGAGATGAAACCAAAAACAGTTGGCAGAAACATTTCATCATTTGAGTGAATTTTTTCTTGTATTGAAAAAAGGATGAATCCAAATACTTCAGGATTTTTAGAAGTTCAAAGACTAATTGAGGATAATATTGTTTGTTATCATCAAATATATGAGGACAAAAAGAGAGCCATTGTCCGAATGTCCCTCAATAGCCCCTCATAGCCAACCACCAGCTATAAAGGCTAAGTGCAGTCGTTGGTGAAGGGGCAAAATACTACATACCTATGTTTACCTTATTGAACAGTACTGTGCATATTTTATCATTAACTTTACCTTTAATTTCATAATTCTGTTTCTTATCATGGTGCAGTATTTAATGTGTCTTCATTAAGTACATTTTATGACTTCAATAAAGGTAATATTTCGTATATACTTTCATTATGTAGGCTAAGTGAAATGGGTGGGTAGGAGCACATTGGTGTTACTTTAAAAATTACTTTTCACTGACGCAAGTAGAAAGGTGCACTTATTAAAGGGCGAACTGACTGTACTTACATTTTATTCCTCTGTACCTTACAGCTGCTAATGGTCAAGGATTATTATCCTTTGTGGAAGAGAGGGCAGAGTTCTATACGGAGGACAAGAATGCTAGATTTGAAAATACTAGGGATTTTAAACCCTGCTCTGACACTTATAATCTGCCTGATGAATGAAAGCTCATTGATCCTCTCAGGGTATCAGTTTTCTTATCTATAAATTGAGGAGATTGGACTAGATCAGAGGATATTTAGCTTTTTAGTAGCCAGAAGTCTTTCGGCACTCTACTGAAACCTTTGGACATATAATAATGTTTTTTAAATGCAATAAAAGAAAATAAAATGCTTAGTGATTACACAGAAACTAATTACATTGAAATAAAAATGTAATTTCTTTTTTCTCATCTTAGTTCACAGATTGCTGGAATCTATCCACGAACCTGTTGGTGTGCAGCAGGTTAAGAAGCCTTGGACTACAGAAAGTCCTGTTCACTCCTGAATAAATGATCCTGTGATACTTGTTTTATATATGAGAAACTAAAAACTCAGAGAAATAAAGGGACTTCCCTTTTCTCACATGGCTAATAAGTGACTGAACTAGAATTTAAGCCATTTATTATGAAGACTGAAAAGGTTTATCAGCAGATAAGGTAAGGAAGAAGTATTTTGATCTGATGCCTTGTAGTGAGGTGTCTAGTAATTATCATGCACAGATAACCTTCAAAACAACATTATAGGGAGAGCTAGTTGATGCAGTGAATAGATCACTGGCCCTGGAGTCAGGAGGACCCAAGTTCAAATGTTACCTCAGACTCTTGACACACTAGCTATGTGACCTTGGGCAAGTCACTTAACCCCAACTGCCTTGCCTTCCCACCTAACAACAACAACAACAACAATGAAACATTATATAGTCATGTTATTTTTAAGACATATTTCTTTTATTTTATTTTCACCAATGGCATTATAATTTTAAATGAAGGAAATATTTGTGTTTACTTTATAAACTTACAACATAACAGATTCTTATGATTATGGACATTGGATATTTAACCTGACTAATAATCAATAACAAAGTCTTTGCTTTAAGAAAAGTCTTGGCTAAAAGTTAAGGATTTTAAAAAGGATATTTACATTTTCTTTTCCAAATCTGCATAAAGTCATGGTTCAGGATCAAAGATTTTATATGATGGTAATAACATCTAAAATAATATATATAATAATATGGGTAACACTAAAACATTTCCAGTTAAAATTCAGATAGCATTTTTGCAAAATATTTTTTATGTTTTCTCATACTAGCAATAATACTTTTAGAACATTTAAATCTATGTAACAATTTATAGTCACATAGCAGTTAAGGCACATCATTTCATCTGACTTCCATACGAAATCTATGAAGTAGGTATTACAAAGGAAAATGAAATTAAGAAAGGTTAAATAAATTGTTCAAAATCTCATAGCCAATAGTATCAGGAAAAGGGCTTAAACTCTGTTAGGTCTTCTAATTGCAGACCGTTATTTTTTTTCCCACAATAATATACCATTCTTTGGAATTTAAGTTTTAAGTTGTTAGCTCAAATAGATGAGAGCTTTGTGGGCACAGCTTCCTATTACATAACACTAAACTATATATTGTATTCATTTTTTTATCTACATAAGACAAAGCTTATTGGTTACTTTATGTGATATTTGGATTATATTCTTATGTGAGCAGTGTGGGTTATTATTATTAAAATAATAACAATAACTAGTTGTGGGCTGAACCAAGGTCTGTATGTCAATGATAATTGCTTCAACTTTCTGCTTTCTTTGAAAATCTTGCTAGAAATTTAATTTCTAAGAAACAAGTCTCTGTACCTCACTGCAGTCAGAAATAACATAATCAAAGTATAGGATAATTTGAAAGGATTCAATCTAGAATTGAGCAGTGATTTGGTAAATCTAATTTGGGAACCACATAAGCAGTGGATAATTCATTCCTTTTTTCCCCCAAAAGTTTCATTTTTACCTAAATCATCACCATAATAATTTAATTTTTAAATCTACTTTTGCTCTAGCAGCCTTTTGCTCTTGGCCTTTTTTTCAAATGTTAAATGAGAATAATGATACCACCTACCTTCCAGCATTGTTGTGAAAATTGAATGAGATAATACTTGTAAAGCACTTAGCACAGTGACAGGAGCATACTAGACATTTAATAAATGTTGGTGGGTTGATGAATAAAATTCCATTACAATTCATTCAAAAATGATTTATCAATTACCTCCTATTCTTCTAGCATATGAGAAGGCACTGGTTGGTCTTTGAGATCTGCAGAAAAATGTGACTGGTCCTCATGAAACAGATTAAGTTGTCAACAAAAATAATAAAATTCAATTTTAGGTATGCTCATTGAAAGGGTAAAAAACAGTGCTATGTGAGGTAGACAAGGGAGGTTGATCAAAGAAATATAGTGAGGAGAAAGAAAAAATGTGAAAGTGCAAAATACTATATTTTCAGCAGTGATAAAGAAAAGTGTTCTTTTTAATTAAGGGTCTCAATATACCAAGTTGATTGTGATCCATTAGATTGTTAGCTCCTTGAGGGCAGTTTTGTCTCTTTTTATATCCCCTGTGTTTAGCACAATGCCTGGTACATTTTAGGTCCTTGATAAATGCTTATTGACTGACCACATTGCTGATGTTCCATCAATGTATTTTGTAAGCACAAAATCTCAATAAAAACTGCCAAAATGTGGTGGTCATCCCCACTGATACAACTGCCATTGATAAACCCAAGATTGACTGGAACATCATCACTTCCCCAAATGCCTCCCCTACTGGCTTAGCTTCTATTCATACCCCACAACCACTGTCCAGACAAATAGCACCTTGTAAAAATATGTCCTGACAATTGCCTCTGCCAAAGCTAGTGAAGACTTGGGGACATAAATTCTCATTAACAAAGTCCTTAGCATTGTCACATGTTTCACCATGAAAAACAAATAAGGTTTTATCAGTGTAAATAATATTAAAGAAGATGATTGATTTTCTGCATATAATGTGAGATTAATAAAAGCTTTACCATTAATCTGTACATATTAATTTGTAAAAGATTACAAGTATGAAGCATACACTGAAATAGAGACATTTAACAGTTGAGTTGATTGACCCTTATTGATTAAGCACTTAAAATGTGCAGAGAACTTAAATTTAGTTTAGTGATGGAGATAAAAAAGAAAGGCAAAAATGCAGTCCTCAGAGAGCTCGTATAACACAAGAGACAATATGCAAAAGCTATGCATGTTAATGTTATATACGTTGTAAATGGAAGCTAATATAAGAGACAAGTCACTAGGATGGTGGTGGTAGTGTGTGTTGGCAGAGGCCTTTTGTAGAAGGGAAGATTTGAGTTGAGTCTAAAAGGAAGCCATGGAAGAAGAAAGTTGATTGCTGATTTCTTTCAGCTTTTTTTTTCTTTTTGGTATTTAAAACTTCAGAGTCCCAAGCAATAGCAAAAAATGTTAACTCCTTCAAGGATTGACATCTGAAGGTCTAGTTTGGAGGGTAGAACAATAGTGAGTACAAGGATTGACATCTGAAGGTCTAGTTTGGAGGGTAGAACAATAGTGAGTATGTTTCATGTTTGAGAAAATTAATTGGATCTTCATTCTGCAGAAGCATGTAAGTATATATTTTCAACTGTTAGCTCTTTTCTTTTTCTCCCCATTTGACATTACAATGGTAGCATTTAAGTGAATTTTCAAATTTAGCTTAAGAAAAAAATGATATTTAATAATGTACAATACAAAATTAACACTTTCTCTTATCTATCTGAGTGACAGAGTGTTTGTACACCCAGGGAAGAGACTGATGTGGTGGAGGGAGTACAGAATCTTGGAATCAAGAGAGACTAGGGTTTAAATTCTGCTTCTGATATTTCCTGTATGTGATGAGAACATCATTTAATCTCTGGGAGCTTTGTTTTCCTCCTATATAAAATAAGTCCTTCAAATATTTTTTTTCAAATACAGTAAGATAAAGTATTTGAATGTACTTCATAAATCCGAAAACATAATATAAATATCAACTAGTATTATTAAGGAAAGAAAAGGGGAAGGCTTTAATTCCCTCTATTCTTATGAGGTTGGCTTGCTTGGAGGAAAATATATCAAAGGGAGCTGACTTTCTGTGGATAAAAATTTACCAGATCAAGCTCCACATACTTCATTACCTACTAAGCATCCATTGACTTCAGACCTCTGTACTGGACCCCTTGCAGATCTATACAAAAGATCAAGACATTATTCCCGGTAGAAGTATACAATCAAGGACCCCATAAAGGGAGCAAAGAAAATTGAAATCATGGATAGAAAGGGTGAATTAAAGGGCAGAAAGAAATTGGGTGTGTAATTATTGCTGCTTGGAAATGACTCAAAGGACAGCTTTCTTTGAGGACATGGATTTTTTCAAACTGGAAGAAAATCAGTATAGGATGTATCTGTCACAGATGGGAAAGAAAAGGTTTTTAGAATTACCCCACTTGGTTCTTTGTAAGCCAAGTAGCTCAATCTAAATTTCATTTAAAAAGAAGACAGGCAGAAAGGAAAGAAATAAAGAACTGTTAAGGACCCATTCTAATCCAAGGGTAACTTATAAAAGATTATTAGAACTGAATAAATTTGTTTCTGCTTTGATAAGTAAATATGTTGTTTACTTTTGTTCAGTTGTTTCAGTCATGTCTGACTCTCTGTGACTTCATTTGGGGTTTTCTTGGCAAAGATTCTGCAGTAGTTTGCCACTTCCTTCTCTAGCTCATTGTACAGATAAGGAAATGGATGCAAACAAGGTTAAGCCACTTGCCCAGGGTCAAACAGCTGGTGTCTTAAGCCAGATTTGTTCTCAACTCATAAAAATGAGTGTTCTTGATTCCAGGATGAGAATTCTATCCAATGTGCCACATGGCTACCCTTAGTTTTATGACTTCTAAATGGTAATTTCATCTGTCTAAAGGAAGGTGATGTTGCAGAGTATATGGGGTGCTGAACTTAGATTTAGAAAGACCTGATCTCAAATCTAAGTTTAGACACTTATAAGGTACAAAACCATAGGCACATCACTTAACTTCCTTGGCCTTCCTTTCTCTCATCCATAGAATTAGGGGGTTCAGCTACATGGCTTCTGATGACCCTTCAACAGCTCTGATCTATGATCAGAATCTTCCTATCAGGTGAACATGAGATACAATACACCAGTGATATCCAATTCAAATAGAAACTGGAATCATTAAATCATACATAATGATCTCTATCAGTCATATGTTGCCTCATTATTAACATGCAATATTTGTTTTTTATTCTATTGTGTTGTTTTTGTTGTGGTCAAATATTTCCTGATTGCATTTTAATCTGATTTGAGCTTTATTCAGGAGTGTTGTGGGCCACATGTGTCCTGATAACCACATATTTTACTCCTCTGCTCTGTGCTATAGTGCTTTGTAAATACTATAAAAATGTACAGAATTAAAACTCTTAAGTGGCATCAGAAATTTAATTTTATGATAAAATCCATAACATTAGATCTCAAGCTTCATTTCATAGGATACATTTTTCATCTTTTTTTACATCATAAAATGTGCTTAGAAAATTAAATTACATTGGAAAGACATTGGGGTAAGAATTGAGTTCTAGGACTTCATGGTTTCATTCTGAAATCTGGCTGGAAGAAGAGCAAGAAATATATCCATTCTTCCAACTTGATGGGGGAATTAATATCATAACACCCATGGGGGTTATGAATATTCTGGTATAGTTGTGAGTCACAAAATGTAACAGACTCTCCACATGGAGGGCAGAACCAAAGCCTCTATTCAAATACCAGAAAACTGAGTCCCAGAACCAGAAAGCCAAAGTTGTTACAGGAGTCATGAAGTCGATACACATTGTTAATGCAGTTAACACCCACATTCCTAAGCCTTCACAACAGAACAGACTCCCTCAAGCAGGGATCCTTCTTTCTCACTCACAATACCTCCTCAGCCTAGTTCTTGGAAATTCTCAGGAAAATTTCCCAGAAGGAGAGTCTTGGCAAAAGTTCCCAGAAGGAAGGTCTGAGCAGAAGTTATAGCCTCCAGGTGCTCACTGAGAGAAATTCTAATTGTCCTGCTTGTGCTCTTTCTTATATACAGTATATCTCCTCCCCTTTCTGCCCCTCCCTGGTACATCAGCAACTTCCTACCAAGATGTTAACTACTTCTGTGTTAATTAAATAGCTTAGCTAGGGGGCCTCAGACAAGATGGCAGTGTAGAAGCAGGGAACGCCTGCAGCTCCCCCATAACCACCTCAAATACCAATGAAATATGACTCTAAACCAATTTTAGGGCTCCAAAACATACAAAACTACAGAAAAACACATCTCCCATTGAAGGTAGCTTGGCAGGTGGGACAGGAAAGGCTTATCACAGCACTCTGGGAGCTGAAATAAGCCTGGTCTGAAACCATGGGTTGGCCCTGGGGCTGCCACAACAAGCCACATCTCAAGCCTTCAGGAGAATGGATCAGTGGCAGCTGTGATGATTTCCAGAATTATCAAACCATAAGAAATAATGACTAAGTGAAATGTTAGTGGAATTCAGCTGAATTTGGGGGAGAGGATCCAGCCAAACCGCCTCCACGGCAAGGAAGCAGGAGAAGCAGCGGCCCTGCAGCCACCTCCACATGGCTGCTTCAGAAGCTCCTTTCCTACAGATTGCAGGGGGGCCAAGCAATCATTCAGAGGCTAAGTGCTCTTACCATAAGTTGCCTGGATTGAGATCATGGTCTTGGGTGGTGGTCCTGGGGTGCGTTTTCAGTGACCCAAAGCTGGTGGGGGCTACAGCAGCCTCCTAATAGTCCTGGCAGCTGTGAAAACCTCAGCAATTTGGGACAGAGCTTTACCCCCTGGAAACAGAGTTCTACAAAGCTAAAAAGTCAAGTAATTGACTGGGAACAGGATCAGGCAAAGGAAGCAAAGTAAGAACAGTAATCCAAGTTTAGTTTCTGTCTTTGGGGACAAAAAGGATCAAAACATGGAACAGGAAGAAGACAACACACTCAGAACTCCCACACCAAATGCTTCCAAGAAAAAGGTAGACTGAGACACAATCCATAGAACAGCTTAAGAAGGATTTTGAAAACCAAATAAGAGAAGAGAAGGAAAAAATTGGGAAGAGAAATGAGAATGATGCAAGAAAATCAGGAAAAGAGAGTCAACAATGCGACTGAAGAAAATAACACCTAAAAAAATAGATTAACTCAAATGGCAAAAGAGGCCCAAAAAGCCAATGAGGAAAACTCAAATTTGCCAGATGGAAAAAGAATCTCAAAAGGTCACTGAAGAGAATTATTCCTTCAGAATTAGAGTGGAGCAAATGGAAGAAAATGACTTTATGAGAAATCAATCTATTATTAAACAGATCCAAACAAATGAAAAAGTAGAAGGCAATGTGAAATATCTCCTTGAAAAAACCACTGACCTGGAAAATCGATGCAGGGTAGACAATTTAAAAATTATTGGACTCCCTGAAAGCCATGATCAAAAAAAGAACTTAGAAAGCATCCTTCAAGAAATTCTCAAGAAAAATTGCCCTGATATTTTAGAATCAGAGGGCAAAATAGAACTTGAAAGAACTCACCTATCTCCTCTTGAAAAAAATCTCAAAAAAAAAAAAAACTCCTAGGAATGTTATATCCAGGTTCCAGATTTCCCAGATCAAGGAGAAAATATTATAAACTTCCAAGAAGAAACAATTTGAATACTGTGGAAACATAATCAGGATCACCCAGGATCTAGCAGCTTCTACATTAAGGTATTGAAGGGCTTGGAATATGATATTCTGGAGATCAAGGGAGCTAGGATTAAAACCAAGAACTGCCTACCCAGTAAAACTGAGTTTAATGTTCCAGGGGAAAATATGGTCAATCAATGAGGTGTAGGACTTTCAAGCATTGTTGCTGATAAAACCAGAACTGGAAAGAAAATTTGACACTCAAATACAAGAAGCATGAGAAGGTAAACATGGAAAGGAAATCATAAGAAACTTATCAAAGTTGAAATATTTACATGTCAACATGAAAAAAATGATAATTGTAACCTATGAAACTTTTCTCAGTATGAGTATAGGTGAAGGGAATACAAATGTATAT
>JAQQSV010008972.1:0-13637 GCA_028646515.1 Pseudochirops corinnae | reverse complement strand
AGACTGGGGGAAGGGGGACACACTGGGATGGCTGTTTTGGGGTGGTGGGTGGGGGAAAGAGGGGGAGAAAATATGTAACTCAAAATCTTGTGGAAATGAATGATGCAAACTATAATAAAATTAAAAAAAAAAAGAATGTGGGCTCCTTGAAGAGCAGGGGCTGTCTTCCTTTTCTTTATTCCTATTTTATTTATTTTTAAAATGTATTATCTTCCTTTTCTATGTGTATCTTCTGTGCTTAACACAGAGTTTTATACTTTGTGTTTAATAAAGGTGTTACTCATCCATTCACAGTAACTAACATTTATGTGGTGCATGAAGGTATGCAAAGCTCTTTATATTTGCTCCTTGATTTAAGCCTCACAACACTGTTGTGAGGTAAGTGCCATTAATATCTCCTTTTTACACGTGAGGAAACTGAGGCCAGGGGCTGAGTGACTTATCCAGGGGGTCATGCAGCTAGTAAGTGTCTGAGGCAGGATTTGAACTCAAGCCCTCCTGACAGTAAGTACAGTGATTTATCCACTAAACTACCTAGCAACAGACAGCCTCAGATTGGGATATTTATGTCAGTTGACAAGAATTTATTAGGCTCTTCCTATATTCCAGGCAGTAGGCTAAGTGGTGAGAACACAAAGAGTGGTAAAAAAAAAAATACACATTCTGCCCTCAGGAAGCTTACATTCTAATGGTGAGTTCAACATGCAGACAACTATGTACATATAAAATATATATGACAGGAAATCTCAGAGGGAAGGCACTAGCAAAGGGGAGGGGAGAAGCTGAGATCGGAGCTGAGTCTTGAAGGAAGCAACTCATGTTGCCTTCCCTTTCTCTGGAGAGAAATTTGAGGCTTTCCCTTCTTAACCCTCACCCCCCTAGGCCTTTCTGTTGGCCCTCTCTCCCTCTGGACATCTCATCCATTCTCATCTATCTATTTGCTTCTCCTCTCTGTCTCCGTTGAGAGAGGAGAGGAGAAGGAGTCTAAGGAAGATGAGTGGCATTAGGGGAGCTTACAACCACAGCTTGTTTCTCAACCTTGTGCTGATTTTCATACCTGAGGTATGTGACTGACAGAGCTCAGTAAGGAGTATTTCCAGCTGGGATAGAGGGATGGGATGGGCAGGGGAAGGAATAGATATGCTGCTGGTACCTGAACAAGCTGGGCTCACACAGAGCCGGCCCTCCTCTGTGGCTTCACTGCAGAGCCAGGACATCTCTATCATACAACTCCGGGTGCGGGTTTGGACACCAGTATGACCGCAAGAGGCTGAGCAGTCACTCCACTGAGACCAAGAACTCCAGGTCCTCTCAGTCTCTCGTCGTAAAGAGCCTATAAGAAAGCCCAGGTGGAATCACTTAGGGGGCTCTGTTCAGACTCCCCACGTCCCATTTCCCTCTCTCATCTCCAAAAGTTATCTGCCCAGTGTCCCCCAGGGCTTTTTAAAGGACATCTGCCAAAGGCCCCCCGTTGGCAGACAGCTACTTTTCACCATGCAGCTCTCCCCCAAGAAATACAGCTCTCCAGAGGAATTGTCCAGGAGAGTTACTGGTAAGAAGACAAAAGACCTGAGGGTCTTGCTTAAAGTTGGAAGGTAGTGGGAAATTTGCAGTGATTTGCATAGAGTGCATGATGTGGTAAAAGAAATTCTTGCTCAGATACAAGTTGGACGGGGTAGTCACCAAGATTCCTTCTAACGGAGGTTATGTGAATCCACAAATCTATCCTTAAGGACTATTTCTATACTTGCAAAGAGTAAGAGAGTGTTTGCTGAACACAGCACCGCTTTTAAAAATAGTACATTAAGAAAACAGGCACACTGAGCATCATTGGTGGAGCTGTGAATTGGCCTGGCCATTCTGGAATGCAATTTGGAACTACACCCCTAAAAACCACTAAACTGCATGCCCATTGACCCAGCAATACCACTACTAGGCCTGTGCCCCAAAGAGATCATAGAAAGAGGGAGAGGACTTATGTGCACAAAAATATTTAAGGCAACTTTTTTGTAGGGACAACAAAGCAAGAACTAAAGGAGTGTCCACCAATGGGGGAATGGCTAAGCAAATTATTATATGTGAATGTAAAGAAGAGTATCAGGGGCATAAGAAATAATGAAAGGGAAAGTGTCAGAGAATTCTGGAGCGTCGTGTGAAGTGAGCAGAACCAGGAGTACAGTTCATACGTTGATAGCATCCTAAAGACAAAACTCTGAAAGCCTTGAAAACTCTGAACAACTAAATCGTTCACAGTGATTTCAGGGGTTAGATCATGAAACATGCTAACCCAACCTGTATAGATGATGACAGACCAAGGTTGCATAACGACACGCATAGTTTTTGGAACACAGACCATGCAGGCATTGCTTTTGCTTGACTATGTATATTTGTTACAAGGCTTTTGTTGTTATTTTCCCTAATAATGGGGGAAGAGGTAGGAGGGAGGGAAAATTGATTTTTTCTTAATTAAAAAAAAATAAATCCAGCAGTATAACAGGCAACACTTTACAAAAAAACAAAACAAAACAAAAAACCAACTTGCTCTCTCTTGCCTGTATAGAAATAGCCTGAGTGTCTTCACAGAAGTTGGCAAGCCCTGGGCCTCCTCAGTGGGTCTCTAATCCAGAGAGCTGAGACTTAGAAATAATCATTAATTACAGCAGGGCTTGGAATTGAGACCCATTCCACCAAAGTCTTGGTGAGCAAAGATCACTGGCCTTCAGCAGAAGACCACACGAAGGCTATAATAATCTACTCTCTCCAATCCAACATTGGACTGTGTAGAGTGGGCAATCTAGATTAGGGGTTTTTGAAATAAAATTGACATAAAATACCAGAGAGGAGGAAGGCCTACATAAGGAGCAACACTGGGCAGGGGGACAGGGAGTAGAGAGCTATGTGTAGACTCCATCTACCAGTTTCATTACCCTCACTGTAAGTGACCTAAGGGGCAAACTCCTCTCATTCAATGAGTGTAAAATCTTGTGATCCTTGGGAGAAAGTTCCCAGTGTACTGCTGACCAAGGGCTCAAGTTGGGAAGAAGCTGAACAGAAATCAAGTTGATCATATGAACTAGAGATGAAAGTTCAAGACACCTTGGGACCAGACCTTTACTGGGCTCCCCCCATCTGTAAAACTGAGAGAATGAGTCTTCATTCTGGTGTTCCACTATGGGGATGGTATATGGGTAACACATGAGAGAACAGCTTTCCAGAAAAAACCCCTGCAGGATACACTTTTAAATTTAATCTTCATTATTTTCTCCATCCCTTTCTTACATCTAGACAATCAACAAAACAATAAACTAAGCTCTAATTTGTAATGGTTACAGATTTCTGAGGTGTAAGTGCCTGCCTTGAAAATGTATAATCTGCTAGTTCAAGCAGGGCAAAGGTAAACTCTAGAGAGTCACCAACTTGCAGACACTCCCAGTTATTCACAAGCTGGCTTCTCCAATCTCCCAGCGTTCTTCAGCATCACTGGGTATCCATTCAAAGCATGATGAAGACAAATCTGCACTCCAGAGCAAGGATTTTGGATCATTGGATTTAGAGCTGGAAGGCTCCTAGGATCTTATCTTTAAAGCTGGAAAGGCCCTTAGAGATGACCTGGTCTGAAATCCTCATTAGACAAAAGAGAAAACTGAAGCCTAATGAGGTACAATGACTTGTCCAAGACTGCACAGAAGGCAAGTAAGTAGAGTTAGCATTTAAGGCCTAGTCCTCTGACTCCAGATCCAAGGTTCTTTCTACTATGCCAGTCTGCCTCTGAATGAAGGACCCTTTTCAACTGATAATGCTATCACTATTATAAGAGGGTCAGAGAGGAGCGTGGGGTATTTCTGTCCCCTTGTACCATCCAGAGCCCCATGTTTCTGCTACCGTTGTTTCACGGAAATGATCTTCTTTCTCTCTCTCATAATGGGTGTGTGTATATGTGCTGGAGAGCAGTGGAAGGCATATATACTTTACTTACCGGGGGGACAGAAGAATCTGACTGTGTAGTTGGAACAGTTCTTGCCTGGCATCTGCTCCTTGTTTATGCACCAGAAGCCTTCATGAGGGCTGCTGTGCACCCTCTGGCCAGTTCCAGCCACAGGTATCCAGTCAGTGGTCCGGGCCTCAAGCCGCAGAGGCCTTGAACACACTCGATCCCCATAGTAAAAGCGGATGGCGTCCAGCCGCTCATAGTCACCCTGTCCACCAGGGTGGTCAATGTTGAACCATGTGGTCCACTCCCCAGGACCTGAGTAACCAAGAGATGGGATGGGGTTACAACTGGGGGTCATGGGGTTTCTAGGAGCAGCCTGTCCTGTTAGGGGTGAAGATGGGGAGGGAGTGGACAGGAGAAAGAAGATGAAACAATATAGCCCAGAGCCCATAGAAATCTGGTGTCCTAAGAATTCTCCTCTTCTAATTTGGGGAGATCACTCAGTCTTGCCAAGAGGAAATAGTAGGACTGGTTGCTTTTGCTGCTAGATTAATCTTTTTAAACCATCCCTCTGCACAAAAACTTTTATTAGTTCCCTGATACTTGAATAAAATCCAAACTCCTCAACTTGGCATCCAAGCCACTCCATGATCCATCCCAAATTTAAGCCCTACCTCCTATTCCATATACACTAAATACTATTGAACTGTCCCACCTCCACACCTTTGCTTATGCAGTGCCTTCTACCTAGGGCACCTTTGCCTCCTGCCTCTCCTGCTTAGCTCTGCCCAGTTCCTAAAAAGTCCAACTCAAAGGTTACCTCTTTCCTCAAGTTTTCAATGATTCCCTCCATCTAGAAGTGATCCCTCCTTTCTCTGAACTCCCATAGCACTTTGTAGTTGATTTATGGTGCATCCTTGTCCAACCTTGTGCGTGTCTCATTTCTCCTATTAGACTATAAGCTTCGTGAGGGCAGGGAATATGTCTTATACCACTTTTTGTCAGCCCACAAAATCTAGTATTGGGCTGGGCAGAAGTGCCTCATAAATACTTCTTTGGTTTTATAGAAAAAGTACTTTGAAAAGTGCAAAAATACAATAATAATGCATGTTGCCCTCATTTTTCCCCCGGCCTTTATTCACTCCAGTGCAGGCATGTCCTGGCTTTTCTCACCTCTACCCTTCTACTTATAGGATGTGGCTGGGGCTCCCACTTTCATCCCCCTTCTTCCAGATTCCCACTACCCAGGGGCTGAGGGCCCAGAGAGGTCAGTGACTCACTGTCTTCCGGGTCAGCAGGCTTGGCCAAATTGTTGAGGTTCCTCTTCCCTGGCTGAATTCTCCGAACAGACTGGGAAAGCATCGTCTGCCTCATCCCAGGACCTGCAGTGGATACTAGATTGGGGGTTAGGGGTGCAAAGATGTAACATCTGTAGGAAGAGAACCTGGCCACTGCACTTGGCATCTGGATGACCTCAAAGGCCAGGAGGATCCTGCTTCCCAGACGCCCTGGCCATTTGCTCTGGGGAACCCAACATGTCACCCTGAGCAAAACTATGAAGTCTCTAAAGTTAAAAGTCTTTAGCAGGGCCATTCTTTCTTTTCTGTACTCTCTCCCTCACTTAGTCCACTGACCACCATCAAACACCCAATATCTGCATGCTGCCCTTTTGTATGGGGGAAAGTAATTAAATAAACCCTTTCATACTAAAGTATTAGTGACTGATGGTGGCTTCTTGTGTGCTACCTCCTAGAGGTATTTGCATTTTTAAGTAAGTTTGATCTTGAGATTCTTTAGACCCCAGAGATTATCTAACCCACCCCTTCTTTTTGTAAATGAAGACACTGTAAGGGTCCTGCCTACAGTTATATAGCAAGTTAATAGCAGAATTGGGATTAGAACTCAGATCTGGTCTGACTCCATCCAACGCTCTTTTTACTATACTCCATTGAATAAAATGAATGGCAGGAGTTCAGGGACCTCAAGCCCCACCTGTACATGGCATTGCCCCTGAGACACCCTATGTGGACCTCTAGGGATGTGGCCAGGCTTTGCTTTAACACCAGCACAAGGGCCCAGGAGCCCAGAGTGTAGAGATGGGGATTTTACCAGCTCAAGGGAAAGGCTCCTGCCCCTACTCCAGCATATCTATTATTCCTTTCCATCTTTCCACACTGCCTTAAAGCTACTTGACAATACACAGTAACATAGGGAGACAATGAGATTATAATGCTGGCCTGAGTCAGGGCACTTGGATTTTAGGCTTAGTTGTGTGACCTTGGACAAGTCATTTCACCATTCTAGGCTCACTTTCCTCATATGTAAAAATGAGTGGGGGGAGGCAGATAAGATGGGCTCTAAGTCCTCTCCCAGCTCTGAAAACCTATGACTCCATACCTAAGAAGTAGTGATGAGGGGCGGCTAGGTGGAGCAGGGAATAGAGCACTGGCCCTGGAGTCAGGAGGACCTGAGTTCAAATTCGACCTCAGATACTTAACACTTACTGGAATGTGCCCTTGGGCAAGTCACTTAACCCCAATTGCCCTACCTTCCCCCCTCCTCCTCCCCAAAAAGAAGTAGTGATGAGTCATATACTACCAGCATGTGCCCCGCAACGGCAGGATCAATGCTCATGCTAGACTTTCCCTGGTCATTAAAAGTCCTTATTTCTCTATGACCTCCCTGGGGAATGGTTAGATAAGAACTCTGACAACAGTGGATATTTATATGGTGTTTTAAATTTTGCAAAGTGCTTTATGTACATTATCTCATCTGATCCTTACAATAAGTCTGTGAGAAAAGCCTTATTATTGTCCCCATTTTACAAAAGAGGACCCTAGGGGTCAGGGATCAAAGTCACTAATAGTATGAGAAAGAGATTGGGGAACATATCACTGAACAGCATTATTATCCCTCCACATTTGACCTGAATTGACTCTGACCCTTCAGCTTAAGTCCTTTCTTGAAAACCTGGCCTCACATAAAGCCTAAACCACTAAGGATTAAAAATATTCCTCCCTGCCCCCCCCCCCAAGCCCAGGGGGCTATTTTTTAGTGGGCCTTGCTTTCAGGGGCTCATCTTCAATTCCAAAGGGAGCGTTAGCTGTTGAAGACCACCTCCCCTTGCCTCACTGCCAGACCTTATCCTGGCCTTCTCCGATCCAAGTCATATGTTTATAATCAGAAAACCATAGGATTTAGAATTAAAGTGAATTTTGGAGTCAAAGTAGACTGTTAGAGACCATCTAATCTAACCACCTTATCTCGCAGATGAGGGAGCTGAGGCAGAGGGCGAGCAATACATCCCAGGGCTGAGATTGAAAGCCGGGCCCCCCACCCCAGCCCATCTCCCCAGCTCAGAATAGGGGTGGGGTGGGGGTGAGAGTGGAAAGGCAGGCAGGCAGCCTCAGCGGCATGGTGATGTCTTTGAAAACCAATTAGCTCTCATATTCAGAACCCAAATGGATTTTTTTTCTGTTGCTTAATTGAGGCACAGGAGTTCCTTTTAATCAAACTAATTTGATTTTCTCCCAGATTGCTGAATGTTTAATCATCTTTTCAAGCTGCCAGCTGTCAGGATGGAAAATATCAAGGAAGAAACCGAGGGGGTTGGGGAAGGGGTGCTGAGACAACATTTGTTCAAGCACCTGGGTGCTGAAAGCTGCTGGGGAATGGCAAATACGGGAAGGGGCATTGAAAACCACTTACTCTTGTCATCCACCTGAATAGTACAGTTTGGAAAAGGAGATTCCCGAGTCCCCAGCAGTACCAAGGTAGTCTAAGAGCCAGCTAGAGGAGATCCTTTCCCTTTCCCGGTCTTGGGACCCGAGGGGGGCTGAAAGGAACTTTCTAAAGAACTCCGTTCTCAAAGAAGACCAAAATGACATCACTAGGCTAGAATCAAGTTTCAGTGTGTCTGACTGGTTTATCAGATCAATATGAGCTCAGAATGCTCTACCACAGCTTTAAGTCAGAGACTAGGTATGGATGGACTCTAAGACCAGGTAGTTCATCAGGCTTCATTGTATAAATTGCGTACTTGAAATCAGGAATCAGAATACAAATTAGACTGAAAGAATTTAAATGAAAATGGAAAGTAGGGGAAATGAGTGTTAAACTAAAAATTAATTAATTTAAAAAAAAAAGAAAATGGAAAATGGGCCAAGACCCAAGCTTTTTGAGTCCTTTGAGACGCCTTGGCTAGGAAGAAGAGCTAAAAGTGGAAATTGAGGTGGACCCACAGTCGGGGTCTGGGTCAGGCATAGTTAATCCTGGTCTTTGGTACCACAGGCGGGACACTTATACAACAGCCAACCAGGACTCCAGAGGAGTCACGACGAGACCTGCTGCCGCCTCCTGACAGGGGGCGAGAGACTCCCGGTGCAGAGCTCAGCACACGTATTTTTAGATCTAGCCAGTGTAGACTTTTTTCTCTTGACTGTGCATATTTATTACCAGGGTTTTCATTTTCTTTTTTTACCTTCAGTGATGGGGGTGGGGGAGAGAGCTCTAAAAGACAGAATTTTGTTCATTGTGGGATACTCAGGAAACAGTGGATACTTAGCCTTTACCCAGTATGAAGGTAACTTCCAGGATCAGGAGGGAAACCACCCATGCTTTCACTACTGCCATAGCTCCCTCTGACCCCTGCATGGGGAGGGTGGAGAGTTGAGAAAGGGTGGCTCTGGATGGGCAACCAGTCCTTCCTCTAAAGATAACCTTCCCACAAGTTTCTCCAGATTCAGTGACCTGTAAAGAAGGTTGGTTTTATTAGATTCTTTAGTTCTCTGACCATTTATGGTTTAAGGTAGAAAAGCTTCTCATATTGAGAGGGTGGAAACATTGCATTTGGAGTGAGATACCTTCCTCATTGGGTCTAGGCTACACAGGAACCAATGTTCTACTCCTCTCCCCCAGGTCAAACCAGGCAGAACCCTGCCCCCATACACCACACCCTAATTTCTCCCTTGAAGCAAATGCCCCTTTGCTTCTCAGCTCACAGCCCTCCACACGCCAGCATGTGGAAGCTAGAGGATCAACTAGGCTTATTCTCCCTACTAGTGCCAATAACA
The DNA here is from genome assembly GCA_028646515.1 of Pseudochirops corinnae. Lineage (NCBI taxonomy): Eukaryota > Metazoa > Chordata > Mammalia > Diprotodontia > Pseudocheiridae > Pseudochirops > Pseudochirops corinnae. The sequence goes on along the minus strand of JAQQSV010008972.1, from coordinate 4,634 downwards.
TCCAGCAAAAGGACCAGGGCTTCTCTCCAAAGGTAGACTCTGTCTTGAATTATCTATCAGACCCACTCTCCTCCTTTGCCCTGTTCCAGCAAGACCCCAGTGTACTATTTGTCATCTCGATTCTCTTTGCTCAGATCCTCCCCTCTCCTCCCACGTCCATCACATGCACCTTCAGTTTCAGCCTCTCAGGGTCTTTAGACTTGCCAACCCCTGCCCTGGTGCTCACCCTTCCACAAAATTAGGAGGCTGCGGAATCTGTAGCCACAACACAATTTCCATTCAAAGTCTTGTCCTTTCAACCTTTGCCCCCAACCACTGGCGGGGGGGGGGGGGGGGCACACCAACAGGGAGAATTGGGAGAGGGAGGGCAATCGGTATGGAAGGCGAATGAATCAGAAACAGACCCCTCAGCCAATTTACTTCCAGATGTCCCTGGGCTGCAGCTGGAACAAATTTCTTTCGTTTTGTTTGGGAAGCCCCGAGCTGGAGGCCAAGCTGGGGGGCAAGAAATGAGGGTGAGATAATAGGGAGCTGAGAGGACTGAGTGTGAAAACAGACTTGCTTCCCAAATGTCCTAGGCCTAGCCAAACCACGTGTGGATGCCTCACGTCCCACTGGGGGAACTCGGGTTTGGTGTTTTGTGTTTTGTTTTTTTAAAGACTGCTTCAACATACTGTAAATCGGACTTGTAGAGGGAGATGTGGACCATCAACCATCAGGACATTTTTATCTCTCCCCCAGGGATTTGGCCAGACTTGAATCTAGCCGGTTCCTGGAAAACGAGGGCAGAGGGAGATTCAAAAATCCTTAACTTCAACCTCCGAAGTCCAGCTCAACTCCAAGGGTGGAGAAACAGCTGGGGAAGGGGGTACAGATTCCAAATCGGGGAGAGAAGCTAGATGGGAAGGGTGGGGTGACAGCCACCCATGAGGAAGAATCAAACCACTCTCTTGGTTCTAGAAACCTATTTCATAGAAATTTAGACCTGGTAGGGGCCTTAGAAATCCAATAAGCCTCTAATGTCACCTTCACAACCTACAAATGAGGTAACCGGCACCTAGAGAGATGAGGTGGTGTTTTTGTCTAAACTAAGTCACAGCACAACTGGGTGTTTTGCCTAAAAACTAGGTAGAAATCTGACAGAGGGAAACAAAGAGGCCCAAATATCTGTCGGACTTAAATCTGAGTGTACTCTCTATAGAGACCAGGGCAGTCTCAGGTACCTTGTGGAAAAAACATTTCCCTTCTGGCAGCAACGTGAGCTTTCCAAACCACATCCCCTGTCTTAAAGCCTTTCCTGCCTCCCGTGTAACTGAAGCCAGTGGACAAAGCAGCTCCAGGGAACATCACAAAGAGAAGACAAGATTCTTCCAAAAGTACCAAGGCTCCGAGGAGGACCAACCCTAAAGGAAGCGTCTTGGTTTGGGGAATGAGAGAAAAGGGAGAAACAAGAAGGGGAGAAAAGGATGGACAAAGGTAGGACATTACTGTTTCCTACAACAAATGGTCTCACTGGCGCAAATTCCAAACAAGCTGGAAAGCTTGCTCAAGTTTGGTTGAGGCCAGGGGAGAACCTTCTTAGTGCTGAGTTCCATGGAAAGGAAAGGTGATTGAGAGTGAGGGTGTGGAGCAGGTTCAGTGCTCAGAGGATGAGGATGGGGATGGGAAGAGCCATTGCTTACCGGAGTCCTGAGCTCAGCTCCTCAGCTAGGGGACTGTGTCTTCTCCACTCAGGCCAGCTGGACCGCCCAGCTTATATAGCACAGCTGGTGGCTCAGCTTGTGGCACAGAGCCATGGGAAGCAGCAGCCAAAACCAGATCTGAGCCTGAGGAAATCTCAGCACCCACTCCCCTCCCCACAGCAGCCCACGGAGGCAATGATTTGACATCCAGACCCTCCCTCAGGAAACACTTTGCAAAAGAGGGGATAAAGAGTTTCTGGAATCCTAGAATTTGGGAGCTGGTAAGGATAGTACTCTGGGAGCTGACTGGGGCTCTGTGGAACACAAACAGTTCAGAGGAAGGGGATGTAAGGAATTCAATATTTTCTGCTGTTTTCAAAATGGGTCAGGGAATTTTTTTTTCCCTTTCAAGCTGTGGTTGTCACCCTCTTGCCCTCACTCCCAGAAATGGAGAAGTAATTAGTTTAAAGCTGAGCTCAGCATTCTCTGAACTCTCCTTCACAGACCTGAACAAGCCCAGGGACCCCTGAGCTTATCCCCTGTCCTCAGAGACAGTCTATTGGGAGAGTATGCGGCCACAACTTGGACTCTAGGGTAGGAAGGTGTGAGATGGAAGTCACAGAGAAGTTTTGCCTTCTTATTTATGCCTGAAATTGTACCCTTACTTCCCTCGGCACACATATCTACTCTACCCTGTGCCATTTGAAAGCTTGCTCTAACCCCTTCTGTGCCCCTCAAGAGTTCAGTCCCAACTCTCATCACATGGCACAGTTGGGCACTTGCCCCGGCTCCTTCTGAGCCCTCTGGTAAATCTGCCCAGTGCACGTGTCTATGAACGTGGGTGTGTGTGTGTGTGTGTGTGTGTGTGTGTGTGTGCACGTATATGCATGTGCAGCCAGATTTACTGGGAGGTGGAGTAAACAGTTGCCTATGTGGCTCAAAAAAATGGTGGCATGTGAATGCAATGGGATATTATTGAGCTGTCAGAAAGGACAAAGATGAAAAATTCACAAAAACTTGGGAAGATTTGTATGAGCTGATACAAACAGAACTGGGGGGACGAATTTGCATAAGGACAACAGAAATGTAAAGGAAAACAATATGCAGAGACTTCAGAATGCTGACTAATGGAGTGACCAGTAATAGGATTGGAGAGACTGATGGTGGTGAAGCATGCGGCAGGGAGGTCCTAAGTATAGAATAAAGCACACTACCTACTTATACAAAAATGTGTGATACCTTGTACAATAAGAAATATATTGTGAGCTCCAGATTGTGAAAACCTTTAATGATGGCAGAGATAGAAAAGAGGCAAAATGAAGGGAGGCTTTCTTCCTAGAGAAGAGGCAAGGCTCCCTTGTGCAAGGTGCAATTGACAGGATTATAAGATCATAGATTTTGAGCCATCTATTCAAACTACCTCCCCCAAACTATTTTACAGATGAGGACCCAGAGAGGTTAAGGGACTTGCCCAGGGTCACACAGTGATTAAATGTTACAGACAGAATTTGAATCCAAGTTATCTTACTCCAAAGCCATTGGAGCCCAAGACAGAGTTCAGCAAGTCAACTCCATTAGTGGTCTCTTAGGGTAGCAATATGCTTCCTCCTTCTCCCTGGGCACTGGAAGTTCCTGGATACCATCACTTGATTTTCCACACTTGATAGGGTATGATGTGTATGTCCATATGACAGACTGTATGAACATGCATGCAACCTGATAGTGTACATGTGTATGAGAGAAGATATGGACGTACAACTAGATTCAGAATTAGAAGACTGGGTTCCAGTTTCATCATTTATTCACGTGTTACTCCTTTGACCAAGTCACTTCACCTCTCTGGGCATTGTTTTCCTTATCCGTGAAATGAGAGGGTTGGATTAGATGGTCTCCAAGTTTCTTCTCAGCTCTAACATTCTAGGAGAGGTAAAATTTGATGAAAGCTTTGTAAAGAAGGACCAAAGAATATGGCAGCACATAAGAAATATTTCTGATCAGTGTTCTTTTTTGGGTGGCAAGGCATTTGGGGTTAAGTGATTTGCCCAAGGTCATATGGCTAATAAATGTGTCAAGTGTCTGAGACTGGATTTGAGCTCAGGTCCTCCTGAGTCCAGGGCCGGTGCTCTATTCACTGCACCACCTAGCTGCCCTGACTGATCAGTGTTCTTAAAAGCCTCACTACTACCACGGTCTATGGCAGGGGTCAGCAAACTGTGGTCCAGAGGCCAAATCCAGTTCACTGCTGGGTATTTGTTGTTCTTGTTTGTTTGTTTGTTTTTACAGCTGGATAACTAAGAACGGTTTTTACACTTCAAAACATTTTAAAATGTAAAAATCATTCTCAGTTTGTAGACCATACAAAAATAGGTGGCAGGATAAATTCGGCCAGTAGGCCATCATTTGCCCACCCTTCCATAGAATGGTAGTAATGAGGTTCTTAAGAACTCTAATAAACCTGGATTTGGCCCAAAAGCAGTAGTTTACTGACTCCTGATCTATAGGGATCGTATTTCCCAAACCCAAACTAACAAAGGATATTCCTTTTGTAAAGCTTTCTTAAAAATACACTTTATTTTCTTAAAATTTTGACTGTTCTATATATATATACACCAAATAGTATAGCATCTAAATTTTTTAAGGAGACACTGAACAAATTACAAGAGGAAATAGACAATAAGACTATACTAGTGAGGGATCTCAAACTTTCCCCTCTCAGCACTAGATAAATCTTTTTTTAAAAATTTATTTATTTATTTTGTTGTTTATATCATTCATTTCCACGAGAATTTGAGTAACAAATTTTCTCCCCATCTTTTCCCTACTCAACACCTCAAAACAGCCATCCCACTGTATAACCCTCCCCCAATCTGCTCTCTCCTATGTCCTCCCCTTTGCCCCTCTGACTTTCCGATAGGGCAGGATGGATCTCCCTACCACAGTACCTGTGTATCT
>JAQQSV010008971.1:0-13637 GCA_028646515.1 Pseudochirops corinnae | reverse complement strand
ATTATGAAGTCCATCTCCTTCCCATTTCTTATAACACAATAGTATTCCATTACATTCATATACCATAGCTTGTTCAGCCATTCCCCAATTGATGGACAACCCCTATATTTCCAGTTTTTTGCAACCACAAAGAGAGCTGCAATAAATATTTTTGTACATATGGGTCCTCTTCCCACTTCTGTGATCTCTTTGGGATATAATCCCAACAGTGGTATTGCTGGGTCAAAGGATATGCAATTATTTATAGCCCTTTGGGCATAGTTCCAGATTGCTCTCCAGAATGGTTGTATCAATTCACAACTCTACCAACAATGCATTAGTGGATAACAAGAATCTTTTCAAGACACTACCTCCTATTGTTCTAGTAAACAAGACTCATCCATTTGCAGCCTGAATGAGGTACTTCTCATGTAAATTTGACCTCAAATCTGACAGCTGGTTGACTTTATGACATTTCAAGGCAAAAACCACACCTCCAGCTCAAAACCTCTTGCTGTTTCTCCCAGTGAATTATGGGTAAAACGCATGCATATGCAGTTAATGTGAAGGGTGTGTGTTCCTTCAAGTATTAGCCACTCCCTGGCTCCTCCCTAACTCCACCTTTGTACCCCTAATTAGCCTAATGAACTTTATGACTGATGGTTTTAGGTCTTTAAAAACTGCCCCTCTACCTCCTGCTCTTTGCAGGTAGGCTTTTTCTAGCAGGCCTTTTCCTATCACACCTCCTGCCTGCTAGTCACACTTTGCAGACTTTCTTTGAACCCCCCCCCCCCTCCGTACCTTGTGTAACAATAAACTTTTATAACTCTTCCAAGGACAGCTGAGTCCAGTAATTCTTTTTCAGACACCCAAACCTAGAAAGGATTTCTCATTAGAAATCCCCCATACTTATACCTCTTCAGATAGATCTCTGGGTCTTATTATATGTTGAATCCTTGTCTTCATCTTTAGAAAATGAAACAAAGCTGAAGTGCTTAGCACAATAAGGAGAGGGAAGGTTAATAAGCATTTACATAGCACCTACGATCTGCCGGGCACTCTACTTAGTACTTTTTACAAATACTATCTTATTTTATAACCCTGTGAGGTGGGTGCCAGTACTTTGTACATAGTAAATTTTCATAAATGTTATTGTTGTTTTACGTTTTATAATTATAGTGACCAATGTTGGTCCTGAAGAAATTACGGGAAAATGTATCTCCTTCCTTTTGTCAAAAAGGTAAAGGACTCTAGATATGGTTTTGACCAAACATTTAAAAACATTTTTTTTTGTTTGAATTCAAGAAGACCTGAATTAAAATTTGATCTCAAACACTTAGTAGTTGTGTAATCCTATACAAGTCGCTTAACCTTGGTCTGCCTTAGTTTCCTGAATTGCAAAATATAGATAATAACAGCACCTACTTCGTAAGGATGTTGTGAGGATCAAATGAGATATTTGTAAAGTATTAAGCTATGGTGCCTGGCACATAGTAGGTGCCATATAAATGCTTATTAAATTAATCCCGAAATGCAAGGGTACAGGGGGTCTTCCTTGAAAGAATTTGGCCACTCAAGCCTTCTTTCAGTAAAAGTAGCCAGATTTAGTTGTGAGCCAACAGGAGTGGGTTGATTCTAAGTGAATGTGAGCAACTTAATGGGAGCAAGATTGGTACTTATATGTAAGAAAAGACAATGAGAACATCTAGATTGGATCAAGTTGAGGTAAATAGCCTGGGGTGACCCAAGGGCAACAGAGAAAAGGGCTAGATGGGATTAAGAAGTGGCAAATAGCCTGGGATGATCTGGGTATGAACAATCAAGGAGTTAAGTGGTCAGAGAGCCAATTAAAAGGATTATTGAGTATCTACTTAGGCTGGAATGGGCCTCAGGTGAAACACCAGTGTGGAAAAGTTCGGGGGCTAGTTGCTTTTAAAGGCATGGTCTTTTCCTTTTAGGGGTCCAGTTCCCCTCACCCCATCAGTACTTTATACCCTTTATCTTTGCTATTCAGTTATTTCAGTCATGTCTGACTCTTTGGGACTCCATTTAGGGTTTTCTTGGCAAAGATACTGGAGTAGTTTGCTATTTTCTTTTCTAGCTCATTTTACAGGTGAAGAATTGAGGCAAACAGGGTTCAGTGACTTGGCTAGGATTGATGGGGTTTAGACTCTGGGAATCCTTTTGAATCTTGCTACTTGATGAGGGATTTACCTGAGGCCATAAGCCTTTCATTATAACTAGGCCCAGATCTCTGTTACCCTTAAACTAGCCTAGACCTCCATTGTCTGTCATCTCCAGGTAGCCTTCAAGTATTTCCCACTCTTAATCCCATTCCTGGAGTCTGACCTCAGTCTGGGTCAAGATCCTACTTAGACTCCTCAAGACCCTCCCCAAACTCCTCCTCTAGACCACCCCTAGGACCCTCCCTCCCACAGCCTGTCTGTATATAAGATCCATCTTGCCTCCATGGAGGGGCTGAGATTAATATAGCACAGACTCACACTGTATCAGATTATTCTGGCCTACTTGTCCAATATAAGTATCACAAATACTTAGGCTCCTTAAGAGTCTACCCATTATGGCAAATCTTTAATAAACTTTGCTTTACTTTGAGAGAAGACTTAAGTTGAATTCATTTGGCAGGACCTGGCGTGTTGATATTTTGGGGTCTTGTGCACCCCTAAACCCCAAACCTCAACAGGGTCACATAGCTAGTAAGTATCTGAGGCCAGATTTAAACTCAGGAAGATGAGTCTTCCGGACTTCTGGCCCAGTACTCAATCCACCCTGCCACTTAACTGTAGCTTTTTTCATGTATAATCTGAGTCCCAAAGCCTTGAAGCCCAAAGAGACTGAAGAGATTCCAAAGACCTGAAGAGACTTGAACTGAGAGAATGGAACTCCCCTCTCTCACTCTTCCCCAACTCCACCCTGTCCCTCATGCACTTAGCTGCAGGGCATTGATCTCTGACAATGAGGAAAGAGTTCCACATCAATGAAACTTGGGTTATATATCTTTATTCCCTTTTATCATTTCCTTATGTTTTTAAAACTATTTCATCATCTTTTAACTTCATAGTTATACCAAACCCTTTCCCGTATTTAAATTCTTATTTTTACCATTTTGTTTTAATTTCCTCATCTTAATGGCTACTTTCTCCTCCTCCTTAGGTCCTTTTTTTTTTTTTAATGCTTTTCCATCTTTAGATTGAGCCCTTAGTCAGATTCAGCCTCTTCCTTCAGCTCAAGTCTATCTTCTTGAATTTCTCCTCAAGTTCTTTCTCCTCCCCAAATTGTGAAAGTGATCATTCTTTCCTTCAATAAGGGGAATCTTATGCAAATATTCAAGACTGGAAACCTGGGTCACATGTGCATGTTGTTTCTCTCCTTAGAACAGTGGTAAGCTCCTTGGGGTTAGGGACTATCTTGCTTTTGTCTTTGTATCCCCAAATGCTTCACATAGTGCCTAGGACATAATAAATACATAACAAAGACTTGTTGACTGATTCAATTTAATTCAGTACATTTTAAGAGGAACTACACTGTGTTGTATAAAGAAAAAGAATGAAACAGCCTTTGCCTTCAAAGAGCTTATATTTAGGGAGGTGGGTGGAATCACACCATGTACATAAATAAGTAAATATAAAGTATACTAAAGTAAGACAAAATGTGTGTGTGTGTGTGTGTTTGTGTGTGTGTGAGAGAGAGAGAGAGCTGACGGAGGGGCAGAGGGGGAGATAGAGGGGGGGGAGAGAGAGGGAAGAGGGAGAGAGAGGAGAGAGAGGGGAGGGAGGGAGGGAGCAGGGAAGAGAGAGAAAGAGAGAGAGAATGCTAAATATTGTATAGTAAACATATGAAAGTGATATTAGTAATTCTCTGAAATTCCTCTTAGTAGTTTGCTTACTTTTTCAGGAAAGGAGAAAAGCATTTCTTTTTCAAATGTAGTACTGCTCTCTGCACTACTTCCTGCAAATAGAAGTTGCTGCTGCCACAGCTTCTAAGGTACCCTGTAGGGTTGAAACTAAAACTTTGGTTCATGAGCTCTTATCAGTTTGCTTTCCATTAAGTCAGTCAGTAGATACATTTAGCTCATAGCAAAGGCATCTAATAAAACGGCATAGTGAAAACAGTAGTTGTAAAACATTGCTTCTATAAACCTGGGGTTCATTTTCCTACAAATACACACAACATGCTTGGGAAGAGTGACGACAAACTAAGAGCAGAATGGTACAACGGTACTGAGGCAAAAATGTATTTAATGCAGGTAGCCAAGGCATCTGACAATTTCAATACAACCAAGACTTAAAGTCTTTCCTTTTCTTAAGCAGTCCTCTCTGTGTTTCAAGTCTCAATTTCCAGGGCTAGCTCTTTCATGAATCCACCCATAGCTCTCTTCTTTGCCGTGTCATGCTTCTTGAAGCTGCATTCAGTCTTAGGCAATGACTTCTTCATTTCTGAGTCTACCTGTAGTATGTGTCTCTGCTATCTCAAATGCACTTTAAACTTTCAACCTGAGTATGCAATAGAGATTGTAATATCTCCTGGATGAACAGCTCCATTGCTAGATATCATGGTTTCCGGAGGGTGAGGTGAAAAATTAGGTTCTTGTCCAACTCTGTTTTTGAATGCCAGGTAGTCTCAGACTTCTCTACTGTCTCTAGTGGGGCTTTGTTATTTAAAGCCCCCATGAGTACAGCTAATTTTTAGACCAGCCAATTCTTTTATCTCTTCAAATTCAATCAGAAAGATAGGTATTTAGGTTTATAAAGGACTGTTGACTGCCCACATCTTGGGTATATTAACTCATCATCTGTGATCATTTCTTTTGACTACAACACTCTGAGCTAGGGTAATAAAAATCCACCTTTTACATTTGTAAACAAGAGACAGAGAGTCAGGAGACTTGGGTTCTTGTTCTGATTCTGTTGCTAACTCAGGCAGATCATTTATTTGCTTTCTCTGAGTCTCATAGGATCATAGAACCTCAGAGCTGGGGGTGATCTTAGAAGTTATCCAACTCAATTCAACTCTGAAACATTTCTAAACCAAAAGGTCATCCTACCTTTGCTTGAACATCTTTAATGATGAGGGGACCCCATTACCTTTGAAAGAACCCATTTGACCTTCAAACCTTGCCAATCATTAGGAAGTTTTTTTTTCCACCAATGGAATGAAAACTGATTGCCTAGTGCAACTTCCCTTATTGTTCCAGGGTCAGCCTTTTGGGACCAAACAAAACAAATCTAAATCCTTTTTCATACAAAAGATGTCCAAATATTTGAAGTTACCTAAGTAACTCGGGGCTGATGTGGTCTGACTAGGTCAGAGTACAAGGCTACTATCTTATGCCTTATTTGTAACATTATTAATATGACTAAGGTGCCATTAACTTTCTTGGCTATCATGAAAGGGGAGTTGTCGCAAATGTTTAACAATTAGCTCTCTGGGAAAAGAAAGTGTATCCACAGCATATTATTAAGTTTAACCTGCACTATTAACATTTTCTCTATCACTTTCTTAAGTCTAAACAATCAATGAAACAGTAAATCAATCCTTGATTTGCAGCATTTGTCAATTTTTGAGGTGTAGATTTAACAATCAGTTCTCATTAGGTGACTGGAGAGGGCTCCAGCACCCTCCTGCTAATGTGTCATACTGTGGATTTTAGTACATATGCTACCAAAGAAAGTACCACTCTGTTTGAGCTTTCAATCCACTCAAACTCCCAGATCTTTTTCATAAGAATTGAGTAAACAATTAATCAACACGAATTTATTAAGTACCTACCTTGTGTTGGGCATACTTCCCCAACCCTGTACTTGCACAATTGACTTTTCCCCCCCAAAGAAACACAAGTGTAGAACTTTACATTTATTATTATCACATTTGTCAAAATTTTAGCCTATCAGACTCCCAGTTCTGTCCCCAGTATGTTGATCACTGCTCCCAGCTTCATGTCAGCTTACAAAATTGACAGATAATGTCATCTGTTTCTTCAAGCAGGTCATTGACAAAACCTTCTAACATAAAAAACATAGGGCTAAGGCATTCAAGTAGATACAAAATGAGGGGGTAAATTGATCTAGGATTACTAAAGTCTCTTTCTCCTCTTTGTGTTCCTTCTTGAACAGCTACAATCCCACATAGAACCCAAAATTATTTTTTCTATTTGTCAGAGTGTGTTTCCAAAGGAAAAAAAAAATCAATAATGAATCTTTGATAGCTCTAGTTCCTTTCCATGAATCATTTAAGCCCAGAGGTCACATAGTGTATTCTTTTGGTATTATTCAAGGCAGCTTGTACAGTTCTGGCTATTAACTGGCACAAAAGGCTTCCCATAAAATATTCATAGGCTCAGAGCTCAGACTTTCCCAGTCCCTGTACACATTATCTGGTCTGGAAGTCTATTGCCTGAGGGATAACAACAACAACAATAGCAATAATAGACATTTATTTGGTGCTTTCAGGTTTGTAAAGTACTTTACATATATTATCTACTTAGAGGGATCACTAGTGAGAGTCAGAATAACTATTGCTATAGTCTACTCTTCATAGTTCAAGGGTGTGCTCCTGGCTCAATAATGTGAGAGAGAGAGAGAGAGAGAGAGAGAGAGAGAGACAGAGAGACAGAGAGACAGAGAGACAGAGAGAGACAGAGAGACAGAGAGAGACAGAGACAGAGACAGAGAAAGAGAGGGAGAGAGACAGAGACAGAGAGAGGGAGAGACAGAGAGAGACAGAGAGAGAGACAGAGACAGAGAAAGAGAGGGAGAGAGACAGAGACAGAGAGAGAGGGAAAGAGAGAGAGAGGGAGAGACAGAGACAGAGAGAGGGAGAGACAGAGAGAGAGAGGGAGAGACAGAGAGAGAGAGAGACAAAGAGACAGAGAAAGACAGAGAGAGAGATAGAGAAACAGAGAGACAGAGAGAGAGAGGGAGAGAGAGACAGAGAGAGAGACTACATAGTAATAGACAGATAGCTATAGATATAGATGTAGTGAGAGATAGAGAGGTAAGAGAAACCAGATAGAGCATTTATTAAACACTCACAGTGTGCCAAACAAATGTGCTAATAGCAAGCAAGGCAATCCCTGAGGATGGAGTGTGAAATAACACTTAAAGGGGAGCTATAAAAGGGCTCAAGGTTCTGCTGGTAAGGAGAAGATGACCCTAATTTGGAAATGGTGAGAAGATAAGGCAGAAGTTCACCTATCAAAGCCCAGGGTGATTCCAGACATGGAGTTCAAGGTTCCTATAGGGAGGATCTTTTTCACAGACCATCATTCCTTACTCTGACTTTACTTTCCTCACTTCTCAATCTTAACCATCAGGTTAAGGTTAAGCTACACCATCCTCTACTTTTGAAACCCTCAACACTTTGCCATGCCTTGCTAAGCCCCACCCCTGGGTTATTTCCACTCACATGCTGCTAAATGCTGCTGGAAAAAAATCATGCAACTGAGCTGACTGCTTACACTACAAATTAGTGTTATCTAATCTCAACTGGGCCCTCCCTGATGAACAACAGTCTATACTTGCTCCTGATTGACTTTATATTATACTCTTCACATTGACAATTCCAAACCTTTCTTCTTGTCTCATTTCTCCTATACCATCTCCTCCCTCTAAGTAGAGGACTTTGCCTGCTCTTTTACTGAGAAAATGCAAATCATTCATTAGGAACGCCCTTCTCTCCTCTCTTCCATAGGTCAAAACTCCTCTTTATCTCCCATTCTCTATTCCTTTGTTCCAGTCTCCCTATACATAGCATTCCATTTCTTATCTCTGTACATTGTCCTCCATCTTAGGCCATAAGTAGAAGTGCAAATTCAATGTGTATATAGGGGTGGGTTGGGAGTAGGATGCAGGTATCTTGAAAGAGTGGCATGGCCCATTCTTCAGAACATCTAATAACCCCTTCTTTTCTAAGGTATGACTGATTGTCTTCAGTCCCTGGAAGGAGGCAAAGAGCTGTAGCAGTACAGGAAGACAGACTTTGAGAGAAAGGCTCAGGGAGATGGGATCATGGAGGGTAGCCTTCTGAGATGGGAAAGAGAGAACTCATTTGCCTGAAGCAGAGCAGAGGAGTACCATAAGGTTGAGGGGAGCCATGCTGGACTCTGGAAAGTCTCTGAGAAGAAGCCAGACTCTAGATGCCGGTGCCCTGGGCCAAAGTGCTGGTCACTGCACTAGAATTAGAGCTCTGCTTCTATGTCCTGAGTATCTGGAGTAGTCTTTTAAAAATATTTTATTTTTAACTTATGGAATAAAACAAGCATTTCTGTAACATTGTATAACAAAAAACTCCCAAGATTACACATGAAACTGCAAATGTATTATGTATAACTTGCTGTTTTAAAAATTACAATAAAATTACTGATGGAGTACAGGCTCTGGGAAACCCCTTGAACTCTGATTGAATCTTCCCATTTGATGAGGCATTTGCCTGAGGCCATAAGCCTTTCTTTATAGCTAGGCCCAAATCTTTGTTACTCTTAACCTAGTCTAGCCCTCCATAGTCCAGGTCTTTCCCACCCTTGATCCTATCAAAATATCTATACAAACCTGTTACCCTTAAACTAACCTAGCCTTCCATTGTCTGTCATCTCTAGCCTTCAGCTATTTCCCATCCTTAATCCTCAATACCATCCTTAGACTCTTCCTCAAGACCCTCCCCAAACTCCTCCTCTAGACCATCCCTAAATCCTCCCACAACCTTTCTGTATATAAGACCGATCTTGCTGTGATATTAATGAAATTTGAATATCCCTTTGTATTGCTAAGCTAAGAGGTACTTAGCACCTAGTTTCAAATTACTCCCCTGTTACAGAAACAAAAGGTATGAACCCCTGTTGCTGATGTAACAGGAAGGGGCTAAACAGGAAACCCCTGTTGCTGACATGATAGGAAGGGGTTGAATAGAGAGGAGCAATACTCTATATAAGGAAAAACACTAGCTGGGAAAGTCAGAACTTCTTGGGAATAAACTTTGTAGAGACAGAAGTAGCTGCTGCTGAGGAGGCTGAAGAGGAAAGGCCCAGGCTGGAGAGAATGATTTTGATTTTGAGAATCTGAATGAAGTGATTTTGATTCTGGGAACCAGCTGGAGCTTCTGCTGGGGAGCTACCAGCTTCTCCTGGGAGCTGCCAAAGACTGAGGAAGCATGACTGTGATGCTGGTACTTTGCATGAACCTGTTTGTGGCTTTGTTAAGCCTTGACTTCCCAGGAACAGAGCTGCGAAGGATTTAAGGTGGACTGGACACTGTGGGCTTCAGCATGGTACAGGAACTGCATGAAGAGGTGAATAAGGAACTGGGAGCTGTCTGCCATTGAACCCAAGTGACAGTTTGGTGAATCCAGGTAGGAGCTGGGACCATGGAAGGGGATCCAGGGAATCTGAGAGCCTACCTTGGGTCAAGATGAAAAGACCTCTCTGTGAATACTGAGTAGTGATTGACCCTGATGTGAGGTTTTGCTTTGGGACTCAATGTGGGAAGAGTTGTGCGATTTGTCCAGATGAGACTTGGGGCAGCCATTAAGCCTCCCCTCCCCCCAGCTTTGAAAACCCAGATGTTGGTGCTTCCCTCTCTGGTAACTAACTAGGTATGAATGTAATGGTCAGATAGCTGGAAACCCTGTCTGCTGAATTGTGTTATTTTGTGTTGAGTAGTGACTGATGGAATTGTAATTTATTTGTGATAGTACTTTGTGATTGAATTAAGGACTCTGAAATTGACTAAATGAATGTACTACCCAGGGGTGGAGTACTTTGATTTTTGTATTTTGTGACCTTTAAGGAGGCAAACCTCCTTAAGGATGATTGAATGATTGAGATGATTCAATGATTGAGTTACTGAGTGATTGATTGACTAAATGATTGTACTTTGTTCAAAACTATGTGACTACTGTGGTGAAAACTATGTGACCATCTTAGTGATAAGTTGTTGTGAATGCTGTATTTTGATTTTCTATGATAAGTTGTAACACTGTGAATGCTATACCTTGATTTTCTGTGAATGTTTTGCTCTGATTTGTTATTGAATAAATATAGTATTCACTATACTATATAATTAGAACCTTGAAAGTAGTTCACAGCAGCAGTCCTCTGGAAAGTTGCTCATGAGTGGCTTTACACTTGCCTCCATGAAGGTGCCAAGAATTCCATCTAATGCAGATTCATTCTGTGTCAGATTATTCTGGCCAACTTGTCAATACAAACTTTACATATACATAGGCTACTTAAGAGTCTACCCATTAGGGTGAATCTCTAATAAATGTTGCTTTTACTTTGGCTGAGAGAAGACTGGAGTTGAATTCATTTGGTAGGACCAATGTATTGATATTTTGGGGTCTCAAGCACCCCTAATCTAAACCTTAAAACTCAACATCACCATGTAAATTTTGCTTTTAGAGGGCAGGTAGGTGATACAGTGAATAAAGCATTGGCCCTGCAGTTAGGAGGACCTGAGTTCAAATGTGATCTCAGACACTTAACACTTACTAGCCATGTGACATTGGGCAAGTCACTTAAACCAATTGCCCTTCCTTCCCCCCTCCAAAAAGCAAAAAAAAAAAAAAAAAAAAAGCTTAAAAAAAATTTCTTTTTTCTCTCTCCCCTCCCACCAGAGATGACTACCATTGAACACAAATAGGTATATATATATGAAATTACTCTCTAAGTACTTCTATTCATCAGTACTTTCTCTGGATGCAGATAGCAACTTTCTTCACATGTCCTTTATTCTTTTTCCTCACCTGTGCCTCCTAGGATCCCTAAATTCCTTCACAACACAACTCAGAGGCCACCACTTCTTCAAGAACTTTTTCTATCTCTCTCCTCCCTCCCAGATGTTAGACTCTCTGCCTCTTGAAATTATATTGTATTTACTCCTCTGTGTATATGTTGCTTCCAACCAGTAAAATGTAAGATAGTTCAGGGAGGGGCTGTTGTGTTTCTGACCCAGTGTCCTCAGTTCCTTGTACGTGGTAGGTGTTTCCTCAAGCAAAATGCCTTCTCTTTCCTAAATTGGAATTATTCATACTTAAGTTTGAATATGTATTTGAAAATATTTATTGTAAAAATGTAACATTCAGTTCAATTGATTTCAGATTGCCTGTAGAAGTCTCAGGGAGGCACTACTGGAAACAATTAAGATCTTATTATTTCTTGGTGACATGTAGTAGCAGGTAGAACTGAGTACCAGACTAAAAGTGGGGAGGGACAACAAAACTATAAATCATCTCTGATTCAACTCTACAAGGTGTGTGTGCCACTTACCTCAAGATCCAGGGAAGGAAACACCAGAGCCCAGAGAAATCATGCTGAGATGTTGAATGAACTTTATGGATCTGAGTCTGACTTGGATTTTCCTTGTTCCTGCCCGCTTTGACTCAGGCACCAGTCAAAGAGAGGCATGGCACCAGCTAGGACAGCTGCCACACCTCAGGGGAGACAATAGGATATGGGAAATGGAGGATGACAGCTCTCAGGTCTGCAAAAATGTCCTTTGTTAAGGAGTAAAGGTAATGGGGTATAGGCTTTAGGAACCCCCTTGAACTCTCCTTGAAACTTCCCTCTGGATCTGGCATTCTGAGGCTATAAGCCTCAAGATTTATACCAAAGTCCAAATCTCTGTTACTTCTAGATTGCCTTCGGCTACTTCCCACCCTTGAATCTATCAAAATCCCATTTTCTTGGTTCCTGGCATCTGACCTCTAGTCACCCCAGTCCCATCAAGATTCTCCCTAGACCCCTCTGACCTCTAGGCACTCCAACCTACTGGCCACTTCCATCAAGATCCTCCCTGGACCCCTCTTCCTGGCACCCCAGACTACTTGACTAACCCTAGTCTTTCTGTATGCAAGATCCTCTTGCCTCTATGAATGTTCAATCTGGCCCTCATCAGAAGAGTTCAGATTCTGTCTGGCCTGCTTGTCAATACAAACATCACAAATGCTCAGATTCTTTAAGAATCTATCCAATATGGCAAATCTTTAGTTAACTTTGTTTTTCTTTGACTGAAAGAAGGCTTGCATTGAATTCATTCAGGCGGGACTTGGCCTGTTACTATTCAGGATCTTAGCACCCCTAAACCTCAACAAAAACTGACCTGGGACAAGTGACCTTATAATTAGTGATGGACAGCATTGTATTGAGGAGTAGTGCATATATTTATAGTCTGTATTGTCTAATTTTCATTTTTGCTTTTTTCTTTTTTGGAGGAGGGAAGGCAGGGCAATTGGGGTTAAGTGACTTGCCCAAGGTCACATAGCTAGTAAGTGTCTGAGGTCAAATTTGAACTCAGGTCCTCCTGTTTCCAGGGCCTGTGCTCTATTCACTGTATTGTCTAATCTTCATAATTGGTATATCATTTTCTAATTGGAACACCTACCAAAGGTGCCTTGCCTGGGCATTACTGTAACTTGTTTATTTGATTTTGAAATCTTATGTCTATATGAATACATAAGGATCTCTGATTTCATCAGTGTAGGGATTCCTGATATGGGAAGTTTTTCTACCAGTAGAAACCACAGCCCTACTACAAATTAGTAGATAAATCCTAGAGGCTTATCTGAAGCAGATAGAGGATAAATGATCTTCTCAGAGTTGCATAGCCAGTGTCAGAGTTGGGGATTTGAACTCAGGTCTTCTCTTTCTAAGCCCAGCTGTCTTTAAGACTCTTCTTATGAAACAGAAACATGCAAATGAGATCATCTGTCTATTTCTCCCAAGTCTGCTAGAATAACCCACCAGATAGCTCTGATGACCAGAAAAAGACTGATTTGTCTATCTTTTAAGGCCGAGGAGTGAGCTGAACATGCCTAGGCAGCTAAACTGCTTCCCACTCCCTTATTGTAGGTGGCTGCTCCCAGACAGCTCACTCTCCTTCAGGGGAGGGTTTTTCTCCTTCAGAGCAACAGAGTTCCCCTAGATCACGAGGCTATCTTATCTTGGGGTTTACTGGCCAAATTGCTTTCTTAAAGATCAGGCCTTAAACCCAATTTACTCTGGCTCTCATTGATTGGCCAACAATAGGTTCCTGGCCAAGCACCACTTAGTGGTCATTGTTTGACCCTTCTGGCTCCAAGTGAATGTAAACAGTAATTGTCTCTGTTTGGGCCAGAAAGCCTGAGGGTCTTCCCCTCTCAGACTGATTTTTTTTTTTTTTTGTTAGATAAAAGGGGCCATTCCTTGGCTCATTTCTTTTTAAAATTTTAATTAATTAATCAATCAATCAATCAATAAATTAATTTTTGGTTTAAAACATTCAGTTCCACAAGTTTTTGAGTTTAAAATTTCCCCTTTCTCTCCCCCCCGCCATGGTGTGCCGTCTGATGTAGGCTCTACATGCACATTCATATTAAACATATTATCACATTAGTCATGTTGTAAAGAAGAATTATAACCAATGGGATGAACCACAAGAAAGAAGAAACAAAACAAAACAAAAAGGAGAGAGAGAGAACAAATAGTTTGCTTCAATCTGCATTCAGACTCCATAATTCTTTCTCTGGATGTGGCTAGCACTTTCCATCACGAGCCTTTTCCTTGGCCCATTTCTTTTTTTTTTTTTTAAATTTTATTATAGTTTGCATCGTTCATTTCCACAAGATTTTGAGTTACATATTTTCTCCCCCTCTTTCCCCCACCCACC
>JAQQSV010008969.1:0-13638 GCA_028646515.1 Pseudochirops corinnae | reverse complement strand
TGATTAATAACTATATCAGCATATTTATAGTTACTGTAGGCATTGTGAATACTGCATTGCTGATACAATCTTCAACTATGATAGCACTTTTCATTACTTCCTCCTTTAGCTTTCTCATACAGTCTCTAAGTAAGTACTGGGTTCTGTCTCTACCAGGCCCTATAGAATCAGTAGGATATTGCCTTTTGCATCCCTGTGCAGCTAAAGTTAACAGGTTAATTCTGTTGCTGCCTCCTCGCATATGTTAATCCCTAAAAGCTTGGTGTGCAAAAGATTCTGACTAATAATCATGAATTTTAAGCAATCCTCACTATCCAGTGATATTCCTCCAGTGCCTTCATCAGTGATTCTTACCATGTAAGACACTAAAGACTCTCTCATTCTTTGGTTGAATCTACTCAATATATCAGTAAACTCCTGTTGAGTGAAATCCTCAATTATCTCCCTGGACTCTGTTTAGCCTTGGTGGTTCCCTTGCCTTCTTCTTCATATGGGGAGAACTTCTGCATTAGAAGACTCCTCATCTAAATTTGTTCCATTCTCCTCACACACATTCTACAGGAGATGCTGGGTCCTGCCAACAAGTTATCATCTTATGTGTAAAAATAAAGATATGCTTCTGGAGGAAAAAACTGAGATAACAAAGGAGTCAGCTTGCTCCTATAAGTTCTGGCCTCCCACAGTTCCCATGCCTGGCGGCCCTTAGCAGGAGTCCTTAGCAGAAGTTCTGACTGGCTCAAAAAAAAAAAAAACGTTCATGCCACCACTGCCACTGCTTCCAATCACCATACTGGCTCTAGCCAGGCTCCTACTTGGCTCTGGCTCCTTCATGCCCCACCCCTTCCTGCTATGTCAGCAAGTTCAAGGGGCAAGGAAGATCTTCAAATCTCATTAGCATTACAGATATATTCACTCTTTCTGCCTTTATTACATTGTTTGCAATATCTTTATACCCTAGCATAAAGTTAATTTTTGTAAAAGTTCCATGTAATTCTAAGAAATAAGTATATTCTTTGGCACCCACCAGAAGATTCTGGGTTTTTTTTTTTTGTTGTTGTTTTTGGTTTTTTTTTGCTTTTTGGAGGGAGGAAGGCAGGACAATTGAGGTTAAATGATTTGTCCAAGGTCACACAGCTAGTAAGGCCAGATTTGAATTCAGTTCCTCCTAACTTGAAGGCCAATGCTCTATGTAAATAGAGCTGTGCCACCTCACCACCCTTAGGTTCTGTCTTTTAACTAGTTTCTCTAGCAATGTGTTTAGTTTCATATTTTCCCTTTTCTTTATCTTTGTTAGAAATATCCAAAACTGAGAGGAATGTTGAAGTAACTTGTCTTTTTTGTATTACTATCTATGTCTTCTTGATGCTCAGGTAATGTTTCCTGTATGAATTTGGATGCTAAGGCATTTGGACATATAAATTCATCATACTGATATCTATTTTTTTGGCTTATGGTTACTTTCAGCATTATATACTTTCTACATTTATCCCTTTTTTATTTTTTGAATATCTCTTTTGCTTTGTCAGACAGAGCAATTAACAACTTATGGTTTTTTGGATTCACTTAGTTCCTAGTATTTTTATTTTTCACCTTAGTTTATTTTGTACGTGTCTTTGTTTTTAAAATGTGTTTCTTATAAGCAATAGATACTAGGGTTTTGTTTTCTTATCTAATGTCACTTTTCATTTTATTGGATTGCTTAATGTGTTCATATTTAACATTACAAGAGTTAAGCTTATATTTTCCTCCATTTCTCTCTATACAGTTTTTTTTCAAGGTATGATTTTTTCCCCTCTTCCATTGTAAACACAGTATTATGTTCCTTCAATTACTTTACATTAATTTTTTAAAAGAATTTTTTTCCATTGGCTTTCTTCCCTCACCCCTGATCCCTTTCTCTCATTTGTTATCCATTCCCTTTCATGTTTTGTTTATTAGTTCCTTTTATGCTCCAGCTTTTATCTATGTATGTAATTCTTTCTCCCTTTTTTCTTCTTAGTAAAGTAGATTCTCCCTTCCTCTCATCTGATTCAATTAATTTTGTTCATTAGATATTTTTAAAAATTGTTTTCTTACATGCCTTTCCAGAAAGGGTTTCTCTCACTTTCTTCATTAACTTTACTCTCTATTTCAATACCCTCATTCTCTGATTCATGACTCCTTTAATTACCTCTCTTTTCTTTGTATTCCTACTACTACCAAAGTTTCCAAAGTATACATTCTAAGTTCTCTGTTCTAGGTGATTTCTGCCACTATCTAATCTAACCTTTCCCATGTCTTCCCCTTTTCCATTGTGCCTCACTCTGAGAGCAACGCTAGCTACTACAGGTGTCAGAGAAGAACAGAGGGACCCTATCCCATTATATGCCTAATTTTGCAGCCCACCAATGATCTCTCCTGGCTATGCTTCTTTCTCCATTTGCCCCCAAATTTCCTCCCTAAGTCCATAGTCTTGGTTCGTCCACATACCAGTTGCCTCCAGGAGTACTAACTTCCTATTTCCTTATGTAGGACAAATGGACTTGTAAGGTATCAAATCCACCAGGCCACACACAGTGCAAGGGTTCTCTGTCTTATCAAGTGACGGTCACTTTCTTTGGTTTTCCAATATTCGTTTATAGTTGCCTGAACTCATTTACTATACCTGGAAGCCATATTTCCTTCTATTTTTAATGTTTTCTCTGTTGATTCATCCAACTATAATCAAGGTCTTTTGAGTTTTCTTCTTCCTTGGATCATTGGTAATTTTAGTCTTCTCTCTCCAACCCCCCCCCACACCTATTTTACCCTGTTCATTTTCTAACTTTGTCCTCTGTAATGGTAGTTTCTTTGGGGACTTGATCTCAAAGTATCCCAGCCTTCTTCCAACTCTGGGTAATTCATAGTTCCCCATTTGAGGTCTTGTAATGGTAATGAAATTTGAAGATCCTTTTTCATTGGAAAGCAGACAGGGATTTAGCACCTAGTTTCAAATTTCAAATTAAGCCTCTGTTAAAGAAACAGAAGGTGTGAACTCCTATTGCTGATGTAACAGGAAGAGGCTAAACAGGGAACCCCTGTTGCTGACAGAACAGGAAGGGGCTAAACAGGGAGGAGCTATACCATATTTAAGGAAGAGCACAAGCTGGACAGTCAGAACTTCTTGGGATAAGTATCTGGAGGCAGAACATATGCTGCCAGAGAGAGAGAGAAAGAGAGAGAGAGAGAGAGAGAGAGAGAGAGAGAGAGAGAGAGAGAGAGAGAGAGAGAATTTCTCTCAGCAAGCATTTGAAGACTGTCCTGCTGCTGCTGGACTGGAACTTTCATGCAGAAAGTGATTTTGATTTTGAGAATGGAGCTGCTGAAGACTTCTGAGGGCCAGCTGGAGCTGCTAAGGACTTTGAGGGCCAGCTGGAGCTGCCAGAGAAAGCAGGACTGTGGTGTCCATACTTTGTCTGTGACTCAGTTTTCTCTACCAAGGAACAGAAACAGTAAAGGGTTTGGACTCGACACAGTGAGCTTCAGTGTAGAGTGAGAAATGCATGGAGAGCTGGACAAGGAGCTAGGAGCTGTCTGCCTTTGAACTCAAGTTAGATTCGGGCAGGAGTTGGGACCATGGAAGAGGAGCCATGGAAGCTGAAAGTCTGCCCCAAGACAAGAAGAAAAGACTTCTCCATGGGTACTGAGTAGTGACTGATGAAATTGTAAAGTATTTGTGACTGAGGGGTGGATGGCCTTTGTATTTTCCACTATCCCTTAAGAGAGTACTGAGTAGTGACTGGTACAGTAACTTAATTGCACCCTATGGGTGGAGAACTTTGACTATTGTACTTTGTGTCCCTTAAGGAGGCCTACTTAAGGATAAGTGAGTTAAGGATTAAGGAGGCTCTCCTCCTTAAGAGTGATTGAATTAAGGATGGTTGAATGGTTGGGTTACTAAATGATTGAGTTAACTAAATGATTATACTTTGTTCAAAATTATGTGACCACTTTATTGAAAACTATGTGGCCATTCTATTGATAAGTTGTTGAGTTGTGACATGCTGAATGCTGCATTTTGATTTTCTGTGATAAGTTGTAACATTCTGAATGCTATGCCTTGATTTTCTGTGAATGTTTTGCTCTGCTTTGTTATTGAATAAATAGTAAGTTCACTATACTATGTAATCAGAACCTTGAAAGCTGTTTACAGCAGCAGTCCTCTGGAAAGCTGCTTGGGTACATGGCTTTATAGGTCTCTGCCCCAAGGTACCTATGGGTGGTTAAAACTGTCCCCAGAAGGATGATGTGCTCTTTCTCTCAGGCTTCTTGGAGTGCTGCATTGCCCCCTCACCCACTGCAGCATACATGGTGCCCTGTCCTACTGTTCTCTGGCCCCATACCAACAGTTCTGAGAGCTGCAATATTGGTGCCATAGGGTTGTCCTCCATGTTACCAGCTGTTCAGAGGTTTGTTGTGCTGCTGCCATGAGGTTATCCACCCTGGCACTAGGAGTTCTGAGTTTTGTAGCACTGGTGATATGGTGTTGTGGTCCCTAGAAGACTTCTGGTCAGAATGACAGGGGCCATAGGAGTTATCTGTCACAGCCTAAGCAAACTTCACAGTCTGGAATATTTGAGTATCTATAACACTGGAAAAAGCATGCGGGACCAGGGTACGGAGGTGGGATTTGTTGTAAGTCTGTGTTGAGTTCTTGACTCTCCTGATTCAGTCTCACTAATGAGAATCAATTCATATGGATTTTTTTTCCTTAAACTTTCTTTTGGATTCTAGGTCTCCCAGGCCATGGAGACAACTGAAATTACTTTATCTTTCTGGTGTAATTCTTGTTTTGGAGATATTTGAGAGGTTGTGGACACCAGAGAAAATATCTAATTCTCCATCTTGTTGCTTATGTGACCTTAACAAGCATTTAATAATATATGTGCTAAGCATATGTTGCATGCAGGTGATGCAAGTGCAAATATAAAATCTATCCCTGCCCTCTCTGAATTTAAATTCTAATGTGATCTCATTCTAATTCAAATGTAAATTGTCTTTCAATTTCCTTCACCTTTCCCTAAATCAGTTCTCTAGGCTGTTTACCTAATCTGTTTACCTTCTAAAACTATCCACATAAACAAACAAGGAAAATAAACTCATTGGTAAATAAAGATTAGGGGTGAGGTAGTTTTGAATAGGGCCTAAAGATACTTTTCTTCTACCTGTGAGAGCACTTCTTCTCATTCAATTCCTGAAAGTGACTTTGGGCTGAAAACCTTCCTTACTTTATTCCCATCATCAACATTCAACTCTTTCTAAAACCTTGAGTTAGGTTAAACAGAAACACTACAAATTCATATTATTCTATCTCACCTGAATTGTCATTGCTATATACATTTTTTTTTCCTAATCAACTACAGACAATTCTAACTTTACATAAATTCATATTTTTCAAATTTGACTTCATATAAAAAATTCTGAAAGAAATCCACATTCCAAAAGAAGACTTTAGTGTACAGTACTATGGTTTCTCTCTCCATTCCTGCAGCCTCACTCAGCACTGCACAGCCTTCTATTCTACTCCCTTCAACCACCAAAAACAAAACAAACAACCCTCCACATGAAACCAGAGGAATAGATACAAGAAAAGAATGCTACTTATTCCTCCATCAGATTGATATGGATACAAAGGTGCCCTAAAGGGTTAATAGTAAGGTTTACTTTCCCAGGCACCCTGAGGGGGTTTACAGCTTATTCTTAGCACATCCTGTAACTTGAGGGTGCCTTAGTGCCCCCTTCTCTTATCTCAACATAGCATGCAACCCATACTAAAAGAATTGCTTTTGTCCCCCTTATATTCTCTGTTCCCCAACCTATGTAATTCATTTCCCCATCCTGTGTCATTTATCTTCCCCCTCCAGTATCATGACAATTTCTCCTTATCTTACAAGCAAACATCTTCCTCACTTTGTTTGTACTTATTTGGTCCCTAAATCTCCAACCCCCTTTAAAAACCCTAAAATTACATCATCATCCTACAGGCTATAGCTTTCTGGCTATAAAAGCCTGGTCCTTTTTCTGTACCAATGCCTTTGTTTAGCTCCTTTGCTGAATATCAGGCCCATATGCTTTTGCATTAATAAAGCTCCCTTTGGCTAAAGAGAAGGTTTGATTGAATTCTTTAAAAAATTTTGAACCAGCTCTTACAGCTCTGACTTCATCAGGATTGAAGGCTTGACTTGAGATCTCCTGAGCCAAGCGAAGAGACCTTTGCCCTGCTCCTCCTACCCCACCATGTCCAGCCCAAACATGTCTGTCTTCCATTCATCCATGCTTGGGTACCATGTAT
The DNA here is from genome assembly GCA_028646515.1 of Pseudochirops corinnae. Classification (NCBI taxonomy): domain Eukaryota; kingdom Metazoa; phylum Chordata; class Mammalia; order Diprotodontia; family Pseudocheiridae; genus Pseudochirops; species Pseudochirops corinnae. The sequence goes on along the minus strand of JAQQSV010008969.1, from coordinate 7,328 downwards.
CACCCAGACTCTCCTGTCTGTGTCCGTGCCCTGACATCTCTGTCCCATGTATTCTTCCTCTTGGTTCCAGCCAGGCCTTCATGTGGCTTTCCCATGTGTTCCTCCTCCTGCTCTCACTCCTCTTTTTCCAGCTCCCATATGTCCTTGAACTGTGTGCCAACCCGCTCCCTCCATGAGCTCACAGACCCCTTCCTTTCTCCTTCTCTTTCTCCCTTTATGGGCAAATCTACATCACATAAAAATCACTATATAGAGAGGTTTGCCAAGTGGTCTACTTAACTAAGTGAGAACTACTCTGAGATATCTGTTTCAAATCTCTTTCTTCATATCATGCATACCACCATATCTCACTGAATATTTTAGTGTCAAAATAGAGACCATCTGATGTGAACAACCTCTTTTCTCCAACTTTATACCTGAAATCCCCTCATTTTAAATCCCTAAGCTTTATCTTGTTGCTCTCAAAGGAAGAGAGGACCCTTCTCCTTGTCATGATAAAATTTGGGTTGAACCATGTTATATAAATAATGATTGTTATACTATCATTTGTGGTCACCATGTTTTCTATTTTGCTAAATAAATTATTTTTTTCTTTTTTAAGGGAATGTTCAATGGGGGAGTAAGAAGTGCTGCCTATGTTAGAAAATAATTTATAAAAACCCCCAAAACTCAATGAAACTTTGTATAATGGATTAGAATAGGAGAAAGAATATATGAACCATATATTTAGCAAACCAAAATAATATCTGGTCTAAGAATATTCGAAACCTATGTATTTGTGATTCTGTGTTTTATGATACTGCTTCTACCCATGTAGATCAAAATGTTTTCTGTTAAAATAATTTTCCTCATTCTTTACTCTATCCAACTACTCAAGATGCACTTATTGAAGAAATTATCCATAATATATAAGAAGCTGTATACATCTTTATGGCTGTTTTCATCCTTTGACATATTCCTGCTATAACATGAAGCATATATGAGAATGAGATTTGCCTCAGTTGTCAAGATTATCTACTTGTATTATACTTATATTAGACATATCCACAATACCTTTTATTAGATTTTAAGCTTTCTGAGCGCCCATGTTGTTATTCATCTTGGATCCCCCATACTTAACACTTTCTCTATGTTGTAGGCACACAATAAACGATAATTGAATTTTAATGGAGTGAATGTAGCACTTTCTCATAAATGCCCTGAAGGGTGTTAATATCAGTATCCCATCTTTGAAATGACATAGAAATAAGTAATTTTAGGTAGGTTAAAAAAAATCAAAGAGTGCTCCAGGAGAGGATACCTGGTGTAATGGAAAAATCACTGGATCAAAAGTTTGAAGATCTGGTATCTAGTCCTGCCTCTGCCATTAACTAGTTCTGTGACCTTGGGCAAACAACTTAATGTGTATCCATAACCAAAAAAAGGATGGCTCCAAGACTATATAATGTCTCCACAAACATTGCATTTCATAAGTATTTGACATTTTGAAATTTCCCTTCTTGATTTTATTTGAGCACAATTAGTTATTTCCATTTTCATGAATAAGAGTTATAAAAATGCATTCAGAGACAGTGCAGTATTTCACAGACTTTTTATGACCAATTAGTCTTTGGCGGGTTATGATGTTTTCATTTGTGTTTACTAAGATGTTATACTACATGTTTTTCACAAGATAATTTTCAAGCAATCATCAGCCAGCCAAGGCTCCCTTTAAACTGAATTGCTGCTTTGACAAGATTAACTCTGCACTCTTGAGGGTTAAAAGCATCATCAGTCACTCCTTGTATATTTGGACCGTGTACCCCATTACTGTAGATCATCCAAATGAAGGCTAAAGAGTGGCACAATGGGATATAAACAGCCCTCTCTTTATGGCTAGCAGTGTTAAATATTTATAACCAAGAAGGATGTCCAATTTCTGTTCTGGTAATGAATTTATTTAGCTGCTTCAGTGGTTGCAGCTCACCTGGAGATAATAATAACATCTGTGTTTTTATAGTACAACTTTAGTGTTCTTACAGAGTTCCATATCTGGCAGGCTTCTCTCTTGAATTCCTCTGTTGCTTACGACCTCTCTTTGCATCTCCCTGACATGGACTGTACAGATTCTGTGGTTCTGTACTCAAATATATTAATGCAGCATTGCAGTCCTATATATTTTTGTATCTGAAGCAAGTAACAATAACAGTGACTTAGAAGATGAAGTAGGCTTATTTGTGGGGTGAGGGTGAGGGAGGAATTCTGTGAGACGTCATGAGATACTTCAGTTATTTTTAGGGATGGAGTTAGGACTGAATATTCAACCACAGTGGGAGAAAGTTTGCCCCACAATACCATGAGGTTTTTAAACTGAAGGAGATGGAAGGCATTATGGTGATGTAGATTAGGTGATGTCCCACTATCTTGGGAAAAAACTCCAGTCACCCTAGCTTTTTTTTTTCCTCTACAACACCAGAAACTTGAAGAGAAAAAAAAAATAGAATACACAGTAGTTGAATTCTGTAGCTGACATTTTTCTTCTTGCCGAGTATAAAAAGTGGGACTATAAGGTATGACAAGATCAGGAGAATAATTCCATCATTTTCTGGAAAGCCCTTTTTTTTCTCCATTTAACTCTTGATAATTTCATTAGAGGACAAAGAAAATCCCTCATATTTCATCTGTATTTATTTTGACTTTGATTCACACTCACCAGTATCTACAAGAACAACCAATCCCACTGTTCCACTCCTGTCTCTTTTCATGGAGCCCAACAGGTCCGGGACAGAGTCCGTGAGACTGCAGGTAATAGTGCAGCCTGATCCCAACATGTGGCTATGGGAGGAGCAGGGGGGCCTGTTGGCCTCCATCTTCTTCCTGTTTGTGTTGTTGCTGATCCTGACTCACAGCCCCTTCAACCCTTGCCTCTTCACCTTCAGCTTCTACCTGCTGCTGTGCTCCTTCAGCTTTTAGCCAGTGCCCAACTACAGGGCCTTGCAGGCCATATGGCCACATCTCTGCCATTGTTAACTGAGGTGGTGGCCACAGATCTCACTGAGAAGACACTGCTCTAGCTGCCATTCAGAGGGCAGCTAAGAATGGAGCAACAGATGTGAACCTGGACAGGTGTTCTTATCCTGAAATGGTATGGATATTGAAGACCTACCCTGCCCTTAATAGACCAGATGTAATCACATGGAGCCCATGGTGTGAGGAACTTGCTGAAAAGGTGGAATAGGAAGGGTGGAAGAGGAAGGAGCAGAGGCAGAGCAGATAGCATGGGTGAGAAAGGGGAATTTTCACTTAAGGGAGCATTTTGTTTTGAAAGCCTGAGCGAGAGAAGACTTGAGGAGGTTGTTGCTTGCTGCATTGGTAATGTACACCAACTTCTTGGTTGCTGTAATGGATTTGGCTTTCTGGTGTTTGAACAAATGTTTTCATTCTGTCTTCCATGTGGAGAGTCTGTTACATTTTGGATTCAGAACAATGTCAGCATATTCATAGCCACCATAGGTGCTGTGAATATCACAATGGTGTTTTTTAATGTATGATGAGACAGTAGATGTGATACTGATGGAACAGGTCATTTGAGTCACTTGACACTTGTGGATGTTAGAAAACTTAATCTAGCAGCAAACCACAGATTGAAGAATAATTTCCCTGGTGAAAAAAATACCTACTCTGAAGGAAGCCATTGTGGAATGCCTAGGTCATAACTTCAAAATCGACTTTGGTGTCAAGAACCATGCAAATATGGCTGCTGATGCTCTAAATAATATGGATATGAAATTTCCTAAGTTATACAACATCAGTATTGTCTGCTCTTTTATGCCAGAAGTTATCTATAAGATGAGGCATGCAGATTGTAATGTTGTAACATCTTTAACCCATAGACCTATATATATATTGCTGGATATTCTCTCAGATTGGAATTTGCATAATATCATGTGGTACCTTTGTGGAATTTCAGCTTTCTTCATGCAAAAGGAATCTGTATCTATGGTTTATGTGAAGAGTTGGTCAGCTAAAGGGATTTATGTTGTTGGTACCTACGAAGAGAAAAAAAATGCTACAAAAGTCATCTTCACTCCAACTAACATGACAACATGTTAGAAGACTGTAGTCCTCATTTGAGACCTCTACACTTTTACAGGGTCTCTGGTTCCAGAAATTTCTGCTTTTCTTATTCAAAGAAATACCTGGATGTAGTCCTGAGTTCTTGAGGACCATGTGGTTCACAGAACTATTAGTCAGAAATTGTATTTTAACTTGAATCAGAACAGAATGATGGAGTGGCAGACTCTATAGTGTGCTTGAGTTTGACATGGCTGATCTTGGGGAATTGGGTCTGTGAGGAGGGTTGCCACAGCTTGCCCCTAATCCAGCCAAGTTATATATAGAGACTCAGTAGTGAAAAGCACAGATTCATGTAATTTATATATGTAAAAATAATTGACTGCAAATGTAATGCAAAATGCACATTGACTCTGATTGGATTTTTCTTACTTTTCACACTTAACATTTTCTTCCACTATTTGTATTTGATCATGTTGAATGATTTATTATGGGAGTTGGATTTGAAAACCATACTAATAAAATTGCTAAAGCATATATTAAACATCCAATTCCCTGAGTAATAAATAATTTGAGAAAAATATGGAAAAAAAAAAGAACAACCAATCACAAGACCAGTGAATATGCAACTTTTGACTTTGAGTTCTCCTTGACTTGTGGTTAAATGTTTCCCTGTGTATGCATAGAGGGTGAAGAAAAAGATCAATGAAACCAGTCACAAACAAGCTATAAAGAAGCAGGCGGCACTATTTATTGGCCTGGTCTTACTGTAACATAGCCTATCAACTGAATGTTAAAAATGTTAAATTGTCTGTAACAGAACAAATCGAGTTACTAAGAGACTCATTTATCCTAGCTAGAAAATTGAAAACTGCATATGGATAAGCATAAGCATTTGTGAACCACTAGCCTTTTACACCTTGAAGATTTTCTGTTCTATATATAAGGCCAGAATCCTATTTGCTATGTTGGGTATCACTAATATAAGCAAGAAGTGGAAAGAGCAGGTCTTCACATGAGAACCCCTTGTGGTATCTGATGTGGCTGTGGAAAACTTCATTCAAAAATCATTGCATATGACTATGTTTCCAATGAAAGAGAGAAAATGCTGTAACAAACTAAAAATAAAAATGCTTTAGCATTTCACTTCAATGTCCCTGACATACTTTTTTCCTGTATTCCAAACTGATCTGTGGTGTCACTGACACAAGCATTCACTTCAATATTGTAGACTGTAGTCCACTCATCTCCACTCCCCATTCATAAGTCTTGTCCATGTTATCCCATATATACAGCACTGGGGATCCTATCATTTGAACATCAAAGTGATCTTACTCAAGGCATTTCAACTACCAGAACCTCACATGTTTTCCACTGAGAGAAACTCAAGCCTTGGGTGTGTACAAAGACTCATTGAACACAAAACAAATTATTTTAAATTTAATTCATATATTTCCTTTTCTCCTTTCCTTGATTTCTTATTTGGAGTCAAATTATGCTGAATGAAAATTAATTTACAACTTACTTTCAAAGCATAATAAGCCATTTGGTCTAGCTCATTGCCTATCGAATTATTTCAAAGTATTTCAACTTCCAGTTCATGTTCGGCTCCCTGGGATTCAAAGAGAGGTATTTAGCACTTATACTGAGTGCTATTCTTTTTCAAATGGAAATAGACACTATTAGTTTTTCCTTCCAGGCATTTTAGAAATATAAATTTGAACAAATAAAATTGCATATAGTCTTGGGAGATGAATACTGGAAAGTACTAGAGTCCTACCGATGAAATTGTACCAAACCATTTTTTTACAAGACCAGTGATAGATCAAATAAAATTAGGTGAAGAGAGTCCCTCACCAATCCTTTATGTTCTACTCTCCTCTCTCTCAATACCAATCTTCATTAAAACCTTCAGTACTCTTTTTAAATGTTTATTCCTTTTGAACTTCAATATAAAAAAGGCACTCTGTACAAAAAAGCCACTCTGAGTGGGGTGCAGAGTCCCTCCTATTATGGAAGAAAGCAAAATGGTAAGTCATGCCTATTTCATCCATTTTAAAAGAGGACTATATATTAAAAAAAGATAATTAATAGTAGAATTTCAGGTATGAATGAGGTTCTTGCTGGTCTCTGTAAGCACAATGGAATTGATCAGGTATACAACAAATATAATATATATAGGAATATATAGGAAATTAATATTATGGGAATCTGAAGATCTTCCCTGCCCCTAGGCCCCTCGATAGGCTTAAGGGACTCTGAGAAACTTCCTTGATTTGAAAATATACTCTGCCCCCTAAGAAGCTGAATGTGGTCACCATGGAGCCTATGGCAGGAAGCTTGTTCTTCAGGAATGCCCACACCTTATTACTTTGTGATTGGGCAGTGGGTCAAGAAGGTTGTGACATTCTCTGATCCAGGAGAAGGCTATATATACACCCTGATGTGAGTTTTTGCTTTGGGGCTCACTTTGGAAAAAGTTGTGTGATTTGGCCAGATGAGAATCTGGGCAGTCATTGACTGCCCACCATGCCCCCCCGCCCCCCTTTGATAACCCAGATGTTGGTGCTTCCCTCTCTGGTAACTAACTAGGTATGCATGTAATGGTCAGACAGTTGGAAGCCCTTCTGATGATCCATTTCTTTGTTTGCTTGTGACTTCTGTTTGTATTGTCTGAAGTTCAGGGTGTTGACTTTTTCCCCTGAACTTGGTAAATAATAGATGTTTGATTTATTAAAGTAAGATTGTTAACCCATTTTGAGTTGCTTTTCTTTAGAAAAGCAGATCTAAGAACCTGTTTCTAGCAGCCATCCTGGGTATGCTAAGGTACTTGTTGATACAGGTAATAAACATTTATTAAGCACCTGCTATATGCCAGACATGGTGCTAAGTGCTTTAGAAGTATTATCTTATCTCATCTTCAAAACAACCCTGGGAAATTATCCAGTTTTTATATCTGAGAAAATAGAAGCAGGCAAAAATCAAGTGACTTGCCCAGGGTCACACAGCTAAGTAACTGTCTGAGGTCAGATTTTCACTCAGGTCTTCTAATTCCAGGTCTAGCACCCTATCTAGTGCACCACTTAATAACATTCAGTGACAGGGATCATTTAAACACAAGTCAATTGCTTCTAAGAATAACACTGAAATGTCTTTTTTCCATTCCATTTAGGTTGAACATCAAGCTTGTTCTACTTGTAATCAGCATTTCTGATCACTATATCTTCTCTATAAATTTATTTTTTTTTAATTTATTTTTTATTTACTCATTTACT
>JAQQSV010008967.1:0-13639 GCA_028646515.1 Pseudochirops corinnae | reverse complement strand
GGTGGGGGGAGGGTTGTTAGAAGCACACACTTTTGTAAAGGGACAGGGACAAAGTAGAGAATAGAATAAGTGGGGGGTGGAATAGGAAGGAGGGAAATATACAGGTACTGGGGTAGGGAGATCCATCTTGCCCTACTGGAAAGTCAGAGGGGTAATGGGGAGGATATAGGAGAGAGCAGATTGGGGGAGGGGGCATACAGTGGGAATGCTGTTTTGGGGTGGTGGATAGGGGAAAAATGGGGACAAAATTTGTAAATCAAAATCTCATGGAAATGAATGATGTAAACTAAAAATAAAAAAAAGTTAAAAAAAGAGTGACAAAAGCCACATAAAAAGAATCAAGATAAGCTTCAGCCACCGAATGAAAAGTGAAGAGTCACTGAGGCTGTGGTGTTATTTTTAAAATTAAGGACTTCTTTTCTGAGCCAGTTTGTTTTTAGGATCATATATTTAGAGCTGGAAGAGATTGAGTACAACCTCCTCATTTTACAGATGAAGAAACTGAGGCACAAAAAGGCTGAATGACCTGCCCAGGGTTACATAGATTGTGAATGTCTGAGGCAGGATTTGAACCTACTCTATCTGACTCCATGACCAGTGTCCTATCCACTGTGACATGGGACAGATTCTGGCTGTCATGTAGGTATAGGACCATAGCTTTAGAGACTGCAAGGGTCTTGGAAGTCATCTGGTCAACCCCCTCTTCTTACAGATAAGAAAACTAAGGTCTAAAAACTTTAGTTTTTTTTAAAAAATTATATTTTTAATTTTTTTTCTTTTTGGAGGGGAGAAGACAGGGCAATTGAGGTTAAGTGACTTGCCCAAGGTCTCATGGCTAGTGTTAAGTGTCTGAGGCCGGATTTGAACTCAGGTCCTCCTGACTCCAGGGCCGGTTCTCTATTCACTGCACCATCTAGCTGCCCCACTTAATGTTTTTTTTTAAATGAAATATAGGTATACTTTATTTTATAGTTTTTCACCCAAACTGAAGATCTCTAATATAATCATTCTAATGCAAGATAAATCCCTTGGCAGTCTTCATTGTTAAATACCCTCTTTTGTGTCCTGTTCATAGTAGGTTCCCAAAGAGAGCTGTGAAAAGCAGAAGTGACTTGCCCACGGTTATCCAAGTAGCAAGGGGCATAGCTGGCATTTAACCTCAGCCTCCTAAGGTTCCTTCTAGCTTTAACATGATATGGGGCTATACCTGTCCTATTCAAACCTATTTCAGTGAAGGAAATGTCATAGATGCATTAAATTTCCTAAGTTTACCCTACCAGGCTCCTTACTCTTTCTGAGATTCCTTTGCTTTCCCTTTTAACCCTTAAAAACTTTTTAACAGGAAAACTAAAACACACACACACACACACATGAATCCCCAGTGCTTAGCACAGTGGCTGGCACATACTAAATGCTTCACAAATATTTATTGATTGAACAATTTTCAGTGGTTTCTCATTATATTCCATTATAAGGAGGTAGAGTCAGATAAGGCCACCAAGATTGAGCCTGCCTGTTTCTTGCTGTACGTTGGCTCCTGATTCCTTCCCCAGTCATTTGGCTACATGATACTCCACTGTCCCATTATAGTAACCTTCGCCTGAACTTGGTGGCTACCTGCTGCCATACCCCAAATTATGATTGAGGATTAGTGGAATGGAGGTGGAGGAGGAAGACCTGGTCACTTAGCAGTGTTCTAGGTGGGCAAACTTTGTGTCTTGGGTTCACTAACTACTCCTCTGTATTTTCCAGCAAAACTGTCGTTAGGAACAGAGTATCTGGAGCACTTGTTCACTTACAGTCTGAGGGTACCTCATTCTGTACTCATGTGGCCAGACTGTGTTCAGTCTTTCTCAAACTCTCTGACTCTTTCCACTCCCACCCAGAAGCCCCAGGGAGAATCATTTCAAGTTTATCTCATGTCTACAGTCTCCTAAGAAAAAGGACTACACAAGTCCTCAATGTGCACTGTAGCTTTGGTATAAGACCGCTATTTATTTCCTTCACATGAAAGAAATACCAAAAATACAAAAGACAAATGTGAATTGACAAAATATTAAAACATGGAGCAACAGCTTAAAATGACTGCTATACTTTCTTGGGAGATTGATAATTAAAACATTGAAACATGAGACATATTGTGAAACCACTGATCAGCATTTTGCCTTCACCTCCAAGTCAATGTCTCCTGGCAAATCAGGAGAGAGGTTGATCTCATTCTCATGCTAATCAATAGTCATCCCCAAGGTGTAATTGCTGCAGTGGGACAGAGAAGTGTTCAACTGAAGAGCTCAAGAGTTTCTGAACTCCCCAGGAAACTACTTCCCTACAATCCACCCCTCAGTGTGAGGTTCAGAAAATATGTGCAAGACTGCAAGCAGTTGTGTCCAGGCACAGGGAAGTGTTTGAGGCCCAGAAATTAATTGGGCCATGTGGAGATCAGAGCATATTGCACTGTCCCCGGCCAAGGGATACTGCATTGCTCAAGATTCTCTTGCATGGGGTTACCTGCTGTTCCTGACTGGCCTCTCCACACCCTGGGGCCTTCATTCCCTTGTGATTGCACTCCTCCTCTCACAATTCTGCTCAGCTGGGCTCTGTTGTATATGGATCTGGGGTATATATAAGACCTAGGCCTTGGAGGTATCTTTGAAGCCTGCCTTAGGATATGGCTTTAAGTCTTCCCCATAGAGAGACCTTAATAAACTTTTTCTGTTTGGGCCTCAGAGCCATAACTCTTCTGTTCTAAAAGGTATGCTAGCGTCAATTAGTTGGGTGAGTAACCGGTTGCCCCTGCTGGCAAGTTAGGGTACTCTGAAAGAGAACCCTGACACCTCAGGATCACTGTTTGGATGCCTATGCTCAGAAAAAGAAACAGAAAGCAGAAGAGGCTCCCAGAGGTTCATAATCTTGACTTTATCTGGATAAGCTCTTGCCCTCATGGCCATGAGTAAGTACTCATCTCCTTTTCCTCCAGGGTGGAGGAGTCCCGTGGAGGAAATGCTACATGCTTTAGGTTCCAGAGGAAATAGGAGGTCCCAGAGGGCAGATTCATTCTTAATCTCTAAATAGAATCAGAATTTAAGAAGTAAAGGAGACCTCAGTGGTCATCTAGTCCAACCCATCCATGAAAGAAATTCCCACTTTAACATAAGTGATTATCCATTCTCCAACCAATCAGCTAATGTTTATTAAACACCTACCAGCTAGGCACTGTGCTAGCTGCTGTGTATACAAGCACAAAGAATGAAACAATCTAATGGAGAACTCCACAAGTGTTTATAAAAAACATATTCAACAGAAACATGTCAATACAGCCTAGGGAAGGGAAAGAAATTTCCTGGTGGGTAAAGGCAGAGTCAGAATTCAAGCCTTACCATTCTGGTCTGTCTCACCAGCACCTCACAACAATAGTTCATATAGTCATGAGGAGAACGACCTTGGAATGAACCAGTTTCCTGAAGGGACATTCTTCAGGAGTAGCAGGAATGAACTGAACGCCTACAGATGTCTCTCTTAGGATTCTTTGGAGCAGCATGGCCTCTGGTGCAGTCAATGACTCACAGCCCCTGGGATGTGGGGGTGTAAACCTAGGCTGTTGCCCCCTTCCACATCAAACTTGGATGGCAATTGGGATCAGGACATGAGAAGGAGTAAAAAGTAGGATAGCGCCTGGCCACCCTCTTCATTTTTTAGAAGTTAGGTTTTATTATTTCCTGCATTTTAAATAAATCCCAGTTGGCTCCCTCCTATGGTCAGAATCATAGGATCATAAATTTAGAACCGGAAAGGATCCTAGAGGTCATTTAGTCCAATTCTCTTATTTTACAGCTAAAGAAACTAAGGCCGAGAGAAAGTGAAATGACTGGACCAGGGTCATAGAGCTAAAAAACAGTAGTGCAGATGAATTTGAACTCAGGTCTTATGACTCTAAGCCCAATGCTGAGTCTGTAATACCAGTAGTTTTCAAAATGGGGACTGTCATCATCCCCTGGGAAAATCCAGTTCCTTTGTTAACTCTTAAAGGGCATGTTAGAGGGTGATATTGGGACAATGGGTCACATCTCATCCTTTCCAAGATAGCCAGTTGTGAGTCTTAACCCCATCTGCCTTTTCCCCATTATTGCTCCAAACTTTCTCACTTCCTCTCTCCTAGCACTGTGCTTGTTGTAGGCCCCTCAGAGTTGTTACAATCCAGCCTATCCATAGCCAGGGCATCCATAGAAGCAGCTGCTTGGGTCCTACTGGCAAAATCCTCTCATTGTGACCACAGCAGGTTCCCTTCAAAGGCATGTACCATAGACTTAGTGCAATTTTCCACACCAGTGAGTAAGGTGGGGGTCAGAGGGCCCCAACCCTGTTCATTTTGGGTGAGACTAATGAGTTGAATACAATGAGTAAACACAGATAATTGACACTGACCTCCCTAAATTTCCCTATTTCTGATGAGGCCATCACTAACCTTCCAGGCACTCAAGCTCAAAACCTTGGTATTCTCTTCTCTTCTTCACCTTTATTTATCCTACATATCCCAAGCATATGCCCAATCTTGTCATTTCTAACTCCACAACATTTTTTTACTTGTTTCCTCTCACATAGCCACTCCCATGTCAATCATCATATCTCAAACCAGGACTATTTCCATACACTTTTAATTGGTCCAATCCAATCCATCTGCCACACTTTTACCAGATCTGTTAAAATATAGACTTAACCATGTCACCCACAAAACCCTCCTCCCCTATTCCATACCCTCCCCCCCTCCTGAAATGAACTCCCATTTACTCCCTATTGACTGTAGGATCCGGTGTAAACTCCTCTGTTTGGCTTTTAAAGCCCTAAACAGCCTGGCCTCAATCTACCTTAGAGTCTTATTATACAGGCATACCTCATTTTATTACTGTGCCTTGTTTTATGGCAGTTTACAGATAGTGCATTTTTCACAAATAAAAGGTTTGTAACAACCCTGCCTTGAGCAAGTCTATTGGCCCCCATTTTTCCAATTTCCTCATCATGTCTCTGTGTCACATTTTGGCAATTCTTATAATATTTCAATTATCTGTATTATTATATAACTTACAGTGATCTGTGATCAGTGATCTTTGATGTTACTATTGTTTTGGGGTGCCACAAACCATACCCATGTAAGACAGCAAACTTAATTGATAAATATGTGTTCTGACTCTTCCACCACCAGCAGTTTCCCATTTCTTTCCCTCTTTTCCAGCCTCTCTATTCCTCAAGGCACAACAATATTGAAATTAGAGCAATTAATAACCCTGCAGTAGCCTCTAAATGTTCAAGTGAAGGAAAGAATCAATTCAGAGAGCAAACTTCATTGTTGTCTCATTTTAAGAAATTGTTGCAGTCACCCCAATCTTCAGCAACCACCCTCATCAGTTGGCAGCCATCATCATTGAGGCAAGACCCTCTGTAGTGGCAACCACACTGGCATACCCAGGATGGCTGCTAGCAGAGGTTCTTAGATCTGCTTTACTAGGAAAGATTCCTGTTTAAGGGGTCAACAATCTTTTTAAATTACATTCACTAGTTCAGGGGAAAAGTCAGCACACTGGACTTCAGAGAAAATACAAGCAGAGAAATAAAGACCAACAGACAGGGCTCTGACTGCCTGAATCAAAGCAATATTGCTATATACTTTACATACATCCCTGGATCAAAAGAACCTTTATATTTGGGCAGTTGCAGGGCTCTGAATATACAACCACTCAAAATCTTGACCAGGGAATCATAACATCCTTTTCATAAGTAAGCCCCAAAAAGAAAATACCAATTCAGAGGATATATACACTCCTCAGAGGCAGAAGGCATCACAACCCTCCTGACTCAGTGCCTAATTAGAAATTAGCAAAAGGTGTGAAAGCCTTAATACAAGCAAGCCTCTCCAAAGCAAACTTCTCTTAATGGGCTCCACTGGAGGTCTATTAATGGGGTGGGGGAAGATCTTATATCCTATTAACATTACATTCTCCACCAACACAAAGATTACAACTAACTGAAGACTTCCATGATGGTCACCATTCTTAGCAATAAAGTATTTTTAATCAAGGTATGTACATTATTTTTTTTAGACATGATACTATTTCGCACTTAATAGACTGTAGTATAGTGTAAATACAACTTTTATATACACTGGGAAACTAAAAATTCTTGTGACTTACTTTATTGTGATATTAGCTTTTATTCCTGTAGTCTGGAACTGAACCCATTTTTTCTGTTTTTTGCATTGTGTATTGTTAGTACCTACGTACAGAGAAGCGCTACTCTTGTTGAAAAACTGTTACATTCACTGACTATTATGACCTATTATTTATTTGTTGTGTGATTTATCTTTCAATAAGAAAAGTATCTAAATAAAGAAGTTCACCCACTTGTCCAGCTATATTGAACAAATTAACTGAATAATTAGTTATTTACATTTATTATTTATAGTCCTCCATCAATCAAGCATATTCAATCATGTTGCTCTCACGAAAGTTATTAAATGTTTTCCACTAGCAAATAAGTTTAAAAATATTGTTTCATCTCTATATCACCCTTTTTAATATTAATTCTTGCCTATGACTTAAAATGCATAAAATATATTATGTACATAAATTATACAATGTAATGTGTAAATAAACAAACATGCGTTTCTGGAAGCTGGGTACTTAAGAGGGGGTGACTTTAACAACAACTTCTGTGGGGAGAAAGGACTCACTACCAGAAAGAACCAAAGAGCTTGGTGTGGCTTGCCACGTTATTTGGGCCTGTGTGTTGTTAACTGCCCTACAGATGTGAGATGAATGTGCAATTCAGTAGTCCTTTAAAGTGCTTTCATCTTTTAGAAGAATATAGCCTTAATCCTAACCCTAATATTGTTTTCTATTGGTGCCTAACTCTAACCTTGTTTTCTATCAAACCCTTAATCCTGTTTTTTGAGAATTGAAGTATGTGTCAATGTGGTTTTTTTTGTTTGTTTTAACTCATCTTTTGTGCTGAAGAAAATAAATAGCTGTCCTATATCAGATATCTACAGCTATTTACAAAGGGCTTTAAGGTTTGTAGAGTACTTTATAAATATCTCATTTGATCCTCAATTACAAACTTGGGAGATAGGTACCATCATTATTCTCATTTTATAGATAAGGAAACTGAGACAAGGATTAAGTGATTGGCCGGGGGTCACACGTCAAGTGTCTGAGGGCAGATTTGAACTTCCCGAGTCCGCGTCTAGCGTTCTATCCACTGTGCCACCTAGGGACAACGGATTATTCTTTGCTTTGTGTAGTGAGCACCTTTTCTATCAGGGACCCTGGTAATCTCTTTTAGGGAGGACCTCAGATTGAACCATACCAAGCTTTATTTAAGATATTTTCTCTAGAATTCCAGAGTAGGAGTATAATAACCAGAAAATGTAAGAAAAATTTAATTTCAGTCTCCCCCAAGCCATTTACTTTGGAGTCAGGGTTCCTCAGGATTGAACACAATTCCTTCTGAGTTGAGCACCTGGGTCCCCCGTAGAGAGAGGTGTATGCCCTCCATTGTTGTTTGTTTGGATTTCCTTTTCAAAGAGGACTCATAATATTATGGGTTATAGAATTGGATTTAGTGAGGCACAGTTGCACAAAGTCATCAGCCTCACTCTCGCTTCTAAAGGCATTGAAGTCCAGTGGCAAAACAAATATCAAAATCATGAGTGGTGATTGCCTGGGATTCAGTGGATGACCTTGGTTATCTTTGATGTTTGACAAAACTCTAAGCCCTCCACAATGCCTGGGTTAGTCATCCTAATGGACATTGGAACAAATTGTTCTCATTTACCTATTCCTCTGGAAGACATCCTCACATGTTTGGGGCAGACACCTGTCCCCAACTCACCCATGAGTCTGAGGCCTGTTGGTTACCCTCAATCTGGTTTAGTCCATTGGTGAAGATGATTTACTGGGGCATGGCCACTGCCTATACTATAGCTTTTTGGAACCAGAAAGACACTCTGCAGGTAGAACAGCCCTGAAAAGAAATTGGCCAGTCATCATACCAGAGGTTCTAGTCCTCCTTAAATACCTTATATACCCCAACCCCACCTTGACTATGGGGTAATCCAAAGTAATGGGGGGTAGGGAATGCTTTTAACAAGGGGGATCAAGAGAGCCCTTCTCTGCTCAGTAGTATTGCAATATGCTTTGAAAGAATCCACGTATTCTATGAGGCTGAAATGAGTCAGGAAAGCCTTCTAGGCTTGGGGTGTAGTCCATACAATGGCATGAAAGTGATAGATGGAACCTTGGGGAACATTCAGTATGTCAATTTGGCTTAAAAATATAGGATATGAAAGGGTGTAATGTGAGAACAGAATAGAGAGATAGGTTAGAGTTAGATTGTTGAGAGAATGCCAAATAGAGCAGCAGCACAGTGTCTTAGGGAGACTGCATGATGGAAAGACCAATGTAGGTCAACATAGAAAAACTGAGCTTTGAGTACTCTTGCTAAACCAGTCTGTGGGGTGCTTTGAAAAAGCTGATGGATTTGGAACCAAAGGACCTGGGTTTGAATCTTGGTTATACCATTTGCTACCTATGTGGTAACTGAAAGGAGTGAAGAGTCAAGCCTGGCTTGCCATTTTATTAGGACACATGTGTTGTTACTGTACTACAGATGTGAGACGAATGTGAAATCCAGCAGTCCTACAAAGTACTTAGACAAGACTCACTTGCCTGGGCTTCATCTATAAAATAAGGGTGTTGGATTAGACAGTCTCTAGGGCCTCTTGCAGCTCTAAATCTATGATTCTATTAACGTTCCACTTTTGTGCTCATTAACTGTCATTTCATATCTCTGATCCCCTGGTGTTCTTGGAGCTGGGGATAATAATGCAGGCTCCTAACTAACCCCCATGGCTGTCATGATGAATAAAGGCAATTCTAGATATAGAGCTAAAAGGCCTCTGAATCTAAATTCAGCTCCTTTATTTTACTGTGAAGGGAACTGAGGGAAATAAGTCATTAAACCACTTGCCCAAGGTCACACTCCTTTCTGAGTAGATTCAAACCCAGGTCTTCTGATTCTATGTTCGGTGTCCAACCTGCTACCTCACATTGTTTCTCTAAGTAATCTATGTAGAAAAGCTTATAAAGCTATAAAATACAATGCAACTACTCAGATAATATTAGCCCTTCCACCTGGCCTCCACATCCCCTCCCCAAATCTGATCCACAAGGCAGAAATTTCCATAATCCAAAAAATAAATTGTAGATGACAGATGTGAGGAAAATTACTGCCAGGAATTTCTGATCCATAGAGAATCCCTTGGGGAAGTTTCTTTCCATCCCCACCCTAACCCATAATCAATTCCATTTTGATTATTCAAAGATCCATACATCCTGGCCCAAGAAAACAGCCCAGTTTGTTTCCCCAAGGGCCTTGTAACTTAAAATGAGAGCTAGACTCCCATCTTATGTAGCTGCATCTGGTCCAGGCTGGGAAGTATTTTC
This sequence comes from Pseudochirops corinnae, assembly GCA_028646515.1. Lineage (NCBI taxonomy): Eukaryota > Metazoa > Chordata > Mammalia > Diprotodontia > Pseudocheiridae > Pseudochirops > Pseudochirops corinnae. Next base: position 4,145 of record JAQQSV010008967.1, on the reverse strand, counting down.
CTCCAGTGAAGCACCTGCAGAGTTCCCTGAATGGGGGGACACTTATTCAGGCATAACCTGGCATATCTTGACCATTGGCTTCCTGAAAACGGTGAGCTCATTCCCTAGTGGCGGAAGGAAGATCGGAGTTTGTTTTTTCTTTTCTCTCCAAAGATGGCTTCCCGGATCCTGACCTCATGGAACCTTTTTGGCTTCAGGGAAAGTGATGTCACTTAGTGCAGCTGCTGTAGGCTGAAGGAGTCACCCTCTAGCCTCAACCCCCAGAGAGGACTTGGAGTTTGAAGCCAATGCATGTGGGCCTGGAAGTTTCATACTAACATGGGAAAGACCAGAGGAATAAGAAATTCAATACAGCCCAGTGAATAATAAGCATTGAAGCCTGATCGATTTGGAATGTTGGTGGTGGGTGCAGGATGCTGGAAAATATACAGAATGTACTTAGTCTAGGGCAGTCTTTATTAGGACAAGGTCTCCTCTTTGGCCCCGAATTCTATTCTTTGGTTCTGTCATCTACAAAAGCTAAAATGAATTCTCCTTTAAAAAGGTTCAACAGCACCTGGTTATCCCTACTGGACTGGGTTAAACCAATATGGGTGGCTTTGGGGAGGAGATTAACTCAGTCTCAGATTCAGTTTTAGAATCTGACCATCACATCATAGGATTTTGATTTGCATGGAACCTAGAGGTCGTCTGGTCCAAATCCCTCATTTTATAGAGGGGAAATCTGGGGCCCAGAGAGAAGGACCTACAGCCAAGTAGGAAATAGGGATTAGAATCAGGACATGAATGTGTAAGGTCCTTTAAGGGCATTCACCAGTGGATTAATCTTTTCTCACTCCTGTTATAGAGAAAGGAACAAAAGAAGAGGGGCAGCTACGTGATGCAGTGGATAGAGTACCAGGCCTGGAGTCAGGAAGACCCATCTTCCTGAGTTTCAAATCCAGTCTCAAATACTTACTAGCTGTGTGATCCTGGGCAAGTCATTTAACGCTGTTTGCCTCAGTTTCCTCATCTGTAAAATGAACTAGAAAAAAAAGTGGCTAACCACTCTAATATCTCTGCCAAGAAAACCCCAAGTAGGGTCATGAAGAGTTGGACACAAATGGAAAATGATTGAACAGTAACAACAACACAGTAATATAAAACTCAACAGATAAAGAGGGAGGAAGGGGTGCCTAGGAATCCACACAGCTGTTTATCCAATTTGTGCATTCATTCAACAATAATCAAATGATATTTATTAAACATCTATTAGATGGAGGGAACTGCACTAGATGCTGGGGGTGATGCAAGGTAAGTGTGGTTTCTCTCCTCAATTACAAGCTCATACAATATAGTAGAAAGGATACAAGATGTGGAGTCAAGAGTTGGTTGACTCCACTATTTAACATGGGATTTTAAGCAAGTCTCATTACTCAGTTTCCTCATCTGTAAAATCAAGGGCTTGGAATCAATGTGTGTGTGTGTATGTGTGTGTGTGTGTGTGTGTGTGTGTGTGTGTGTGTGTGTGTGTGTGTACTTTTTAGGAAATCTAGGATCCTAATTTAGGATTTCAAACAAGGCCAGATGATCCCTGACTCTCAGCTCTATTTCACAGATCCTATTGTTCAGTTGCTAGAAAACTGACCCCTGAGTGATAAAGGTTTAAGACCACCTCTGACACAATCTTGCTGTGTGACCCCCAAGTTATTTTACTGCTTAGTGACTCTTTTTCTTCCTCTGCAAAATCAGGGGGTTTCCATTTCATAGGTTTCTAGGGTTCCAGTCAATTCTAAATATAAAATCCTATAATCTTTAACATTTTCATTTGGTCTTCAGAAAGAGGAGAGAACATAGGATGTGCAGTCCTGGACGAGGCATTGGCAATTGATGAAAAAGACCTGTTATGGAACATAAATGCATCAGATGAGAGCTATGGCCCAGGTGATCCTCAGGGAAGTAGACCTCTTACAAAGGCCATTTTTTAGAGCATTTCCTCCAAGTAGTTACAGAGAAAAAAGCTCGTCTGGCAGAGGAATCTCCCCTCTAATCCTTCCTATCCTGACCTTGGGCACATTACTTAACTTCCCTGGCCCTCAGCTTCTTTCTTGTGTAAAATCAGGGGTTGGTCTCTGAGATCTTTCATAAATTAGATCTATGATCCTATGATACTTTTCCTGCTTGGGGAGAATAACACATGTAGGAATATAGATTCAGGATCAAAAGGGTAGCTTCAAGGGTCATCATCAAGGCCAAACCTCCCATTTTATTTGATTTAAAAAATGTTTGTTTGTTGCCTTTTATTTCTAAATCACAGACATTTTCAGATATAACATGCGCCCCTACTCTCACCCAAAATGAGTCATCTCTTGTAATAGAGAACAATTAAACAAAACTAACCAACATAATGACTATGTCAGATAGTGCATGCAACATTTTGTATCCGTAGTCTCTGTCTCTCAAAAGGTGTGAAATGCTTCCTTATCTTTTCACTGGGACCCAGGTCAGTCAAAAGAGATACTCAGTATTTCAGTTTTTCATTTATATTATTGTATTCTAAGTATGTCTGTAAACTCATCATGTTATAGAAGAGTGACTGGGGCCTAGAGAGGCTATGATTTTGCCTTCAGGTAAGAGGTAGCAGACTTGGGATTCAAACGCAGTTCTTTTCGCTCCAGAGAAAACAGTCTTTTAATCATGCCATATTGCTTTTCAGGTCAGTAAGTGTGTTTCCATCTTGTGTAGATCAATTTCAAATTCTTTTTTGCTGTTGTTCTTTTGTGTAAGGGAAGAAACGAGAATTCCAGCACCTTTTATTTATGGGGATCTTGACTGTATTTGAATGTTTGAGTGAATTTGGGGGCCTTTTTGCTGTTGTGTTATAGAAGAATTTTAAGTACGCCACATGTAAGGCTCTCTTTATAAAAAAACAAGAGAAAATTTACAAGGATCTGGTAATATCATGTAAAAGAGCTTTAAAAAGTAGATACGAATGTGAGAAATTTACCTTTTTCTTGTATGTACTATGTGATGAAAAGATGCCTTTTAAGTGAATGATTCAATGTCCAGAGTCAAAAAGTATTGACTTCAAAGATCCAGGGTCGCCATGAATTCTAGGACCATCCTCACTTCATGGATTTTCCTATTTTCCTGGTGCCTTCTAACTTTAGAATAGAAAAATATGAAACATCAAATATTCATAACTTTAGATTTTATTGCATCAAGAGATTACTGTTTACTTTGGATTTTCCTAAAGCTTTTCCTTGAACTTGATCCCTGAGGGGAAAGATATGATCCTTTCCATCTTATAGGAGGCAGCATTGTACAGAGGGGATTGGTTGTAAGAGAACTTCATCTCTAAGATGAAAAGATTATACTAGGTGGTCTCTAAGGTATCTTTTTGATCTAAATCTATGATCCCGTGGTCTGGGTTTGTCCCTTTGTTTATGATCTCTCTTCCCCATCACATGAAAAGAGTCAAGAAAGGGAATCATCAGGAGTGGCCAAACAACAGGCAGACAAATCCCTGGGCAGCGTCACATTCTGGCTGTGAATGTTACAACTAAGGCATTTTAGGCTAGTCACAAAGGAGTCACTGGAAATCCTCAGTATGTGCCCAGAACATAAATAATGTGAAACCCTCTTGCAACTTAGCCTCTTTTTAAAAGTCAAAATTTATACCCTTCAAAGAGGGGCAGGCATCCAAGCTTACAGAGAGGAACACAGCATGGGATAAGAATCTTGAGATATTAGCACTGAAATCCTTCTGGAGGAAATAGATAGAAGTACTCATGTGGGACTCCAGTGCATCTCTGTTTGTTTGACAGACAAAGCCCCTAACACATCCATTGAGGAAGCAATTCATGGACTTTTAGTCCAACTGGGTCATGCTGGCCACCAGGGAAACTACCTGAGGTACAGCTGGCACTGTCCGACCTGGGACAACAACTTTGGCAAAGACTGTCATAGGCTAGACTCTAAAGGACATTATGTTCCTGTTTCTTTAGTTTCAAAGCAGGATTGGTTCCTGCTTGCTTTAGGCTGTGGCAGGCACAAAAACCTTTGGTTTGCTGCTCAATTGTTTTGGGATGTGGTTCTCTGAGGAAAGTGAGGGTTTTATCATTGCTAGCTAAGAGAAATTCACACATTTGAGTCAAGCCTGCCTG